>PVIH01012393.1:0-63801 GCA_004025045.1 Sigmodon hispidus | reverse complement strand
CAAACAAGAAAAAAAGCCAAACATGCCCAAGCAGCAAACCACAACCACCGAACAGCTTGGGATCAGAAACACCCTGGACTGACCCTTCAAACCCCAGTCCAACTATAGGAACACCTGACTCACTCTTGAGGGAGGGGGGAAAGAACTGGATTTGGCCAGAAGTGGAGACTGATCTAAGCATTATTGGGTCAGTGGGACCGTAGGACTGTCTGCTCCCTGCCAAGGGAGGGGATGGGGAGTTGCAGAGAAGAAAAATGACCAGATGTGTTGGGAGGGGGAAGAGACCTTGAATAAGGATATACAGGGAATGCTGAACATAAAGAAAATATATGTGTAGCAATCTTATTTGTATTTCTACCCTTGATAAGCCATGCTTATGATTCTTATCCTCTGTATAGTTATTGTTAACTCTTCCGCATTTTAAATTCTTTTTACTGTTTTTTTTGATAAATACAAAATAAAGAAGGAAAAAAATGCATAAACTATATAGCCACATAGATATTAAAAAATAAAAAGTTTTATTAGATTAAAAATCAGTCCATATAATATAAGGGGTATATTGCAATTTAACAATAAATTAACAAACCTTGAATATGTAAATACTATAGAATGGATCTGACTATACATTTGACAGGACTATAAAAAGCAGCTAAACAGCTAATCATATACTTAATCAACTTGCATCAGATAGTCATGCCAGCTGACACCTTTTCTTTAATGATGTGCTATGGATTCAGAAACTAGCACAAAGACACAAAATGCAGAAACTTGCAGAGAGACCAGTTATAGAGCCCATCCCTACCTTTATGCAGTAACAATCTCACAACAACTTTCTTAGACACTCTGCCTTTCTTTGGCATTATAGGCATCTTAGAGAAGGCTTACCTTACAATATGATGGCTATAGTTTTTCCATGACACATGTCAGTTGACAGGATGATGAGGAGGCATAGATTTTTCAGCATAACAATGTAAAAATCCACAATGAAAAGTAAGAAATCAGGCCAGGGGGACTCACGTCCTCAACATGATTGGATCATAGACCAACTACAGCAAGGATATGCTTTGTGGAGAAATTAAATTGAGTCAAGTGACTGAGAGACAAGGAGTTCTGTTAATCCTCTAAATTTTAAAGAGGACTGAACAAGAAATGGTGTGCCTACGTTGATTTTTAGTTTTGCATATTTGTACCTGCCATGGATTAAGTTTGTGCCTGCTTCATATAGTTTTGTTGTTGTTGTTGTTTTGTCTTTGCTAAAAATAAATATCCAGTACATTTTCTCATAGGCATGACATGGTCATCACATTCATAAATTTAAAATAGTTGCAATTACTTGCATAAGGTCTAATGAAATCTGAGCCAGTAACATCAACTTTTGATGATGAAAGGGACTCATGGAACCATTTCTACCTGGGGAAATTAATGGAGGTAGAGGTCTGCTAGAGGAGAGAAAGTCATTGTCTTAAGTGATGCAACACTTGATGGGCTTTACACCTCTCCTCACATAAGTAGCCCTGGTTAAACTCAGTTGACTATAAACTAAAACAAAATCGAAACAAAAAAAAAATAGTAAAGATAGATTTGTGTGTTGGTAGAAAAAGGATTTGAGAGATAACTGTGAACATAATGCCACACTTATATGTGTGCTTGTTAAAAATATAATTAAATTAAAATTATAAAAACAAGATAATAGAACATAGATACAATTGAAGAAAAATATGAGGACACTGCATAAAATTGGCTACCTGCATAAGACATAGAGATGTCTCAGGAAACATCAATCCTACTGATATCTTTGTTTCAATCTTTTAAACCAAGACATAATAAACTTCTGGTAATAGGAAACCTTGTTTATTATCATAATTGAGGTCAAGACTAATAACAGGCCATTTGACTGAGAGAACTCAGTGGTCTCCTAATTATTGTTCAGGAATTCTTATAATTTACATTTTTATTGATTATTTGGAAATTTCACATCATGTACAACAATTCTGTTTATCTTTCAGTTCTCCCATAATTGCCCCTCTACCTCCATCATCACCTCTAAAAGAAAATTTTAAAAAATTATACCAAAACAAATCAAACCAAAACAAGCAAGCTAACACATAAGAAAAACCACAGGAAAACAAAAACAAAACTTTTAACTCCTCCATTTTTCCCATTTTTTTCTTTATTTGTCTTTGTGGCTTTGGGATCCTTATTTTTTATGTTGTGGAATATTATTTTAAGATATGTCATATTTATTTATTCTGTGGAACATTTAATGATGCAAAAATATTTTGCATTGTTTCATATTTCATTTGTTTAACACTGTAAAGCTGTGCTACTTTGTCTAGAACACCTGACTGGGCTAATAAAGAGCTGAATAACCAGTAGCAATGCAGGAGAAAGGATAGGCATGGCTCCCAAGGCAGTCAGAAAAATTAGAAGCAGAGATCTAGGAGGAGAGAATCAAGGACAAAAAGAGGAGAAGGAGAGGGGAACCTCAGGAGCCAGCTACCCAGCTGCACAACATGCCACAGAGAAAGAAGTAAAGAAAGAAATACAGGAATAGAGAAAGGGAAAAGCCCAGAGGCAAAAGACAAACTAAGTTTAATACAAAGTTGGTTACAAGCAAGCCAAGCAAGGACCAGACATTTATAAGTAAGAATAAGCCTCCCTGTCTATGATTTATTAGGAAGCTGAGTGGCTGGGTTCTCAAAGAGAAAAGAGTCAAAAAAAAAATCAACTACAGGTGTGTTACACAGTATACCCTTTGTCCAATCAACTTTACTTACAAATTTTCATTGAAATGAGTCATTGATCTAGTTCAAGGTATCTGATCTCTGGTACCCATCCTCACTGGACCCTCATCAAAAGTCCTCTTTGATTTCCCACTGCAACCCAGTCATTGGAGGTACTGCAGATATCATTTTACAGGACAAGTCCATTTAGAATTTTCAGAAGGTCAAGGATTTGGTGGATGTCAGGGTGGGCCAGCATTACATGGCCACAGGTGGTGCTAACTTTAGCAATATAAAATTTTAAATAGCTGCCCCTGAACCCGGCCCTGAACGGCCACTCCGCTGGTGCAGGGTAGACCACTGCTTGTCCAGATACACAACTGGGAAAGTAGTAGCGGAGGAACAGATGGGTACCTTGCTCCTGAGCTCAAGCCCAAGGTAAGAAACTCAGCTTTCGCAGGGAGCACAGGCTGCTCAGAGAGGGACTGGCATGGTACTAGCAGGAAAGCAGGGGAGATCCTAGGAACACAGCAGGGAGATGCAAGGTCAGAAGGTGACATCCACGACCCCTGAACCTGGGCCTTGAGATGGCTTCTTGGCTTAGACATGGACACAGCCCACTCAATTCTTGGTTGGTGTAATAGCAGTGGTGGAACAACCAAGTCCCTGGGCACACAGCTGAGAGATAAGAGGTCAAGAGGTTATCACTGGCATCCCACTGTGGCCTCACAAGAACAGCCAACCCTCTAAGCACAAAGCTAATTAAGAGCCTGCAGAGCCTTAAGAGCCCTTAGACCATAAACTCACTAGAAGCCTACCAAGAACTAAACAAAAGAGAATTGGGAAAACAATGGGCAGACAGCAGTGCAAAAATACAGCTATACAAAGATCAACAAGACACCACCAGAAGAAGCAAGTAGCTCTATAGCTTCAAGACCTGAACATAACAATGAAGAGGAGACAGAAGAAAACAACCTTAAAAACAGCTTTATGAAACTAAAAGAAGCCTTAAAAGAAGATGTAAAAAATTCTCTTAAAGAAATAGAAGATACAAACAGAAAATTAGAAGAGATGAACAAAGCCCTGAAAGAAAATCAAGAAAAAGAAAACAAGCAGATGAAAGAAACTTGTCAAGAATTGAAAACTGAAGTAAAAGCAATAAAGAAGACAGAAACCAAGACAAAACTAAAAGTAGAAAACCTGAAAAAATGACCTAGAACTACAGATTCAAGCATAACCAACAGAATCCAAGAGATAGAAGAAAGAATCTCTGGGGTGGAAGACTCAATTTTGGTAATAGATACATCAGTTAAAGAAAACACTAAAACCAAAAACCATAGCACAAAATGTCAAGGAAATTTGAGACACCATGAAAAGGTCAAACCTGAAAATAATTGGAATAGAAGGAGAAGAATACCAGCTCAAAGGCACAGAAATATATTCAACAATATCATAGAAGAAAACTTCCCCAACCTAAAGAAGAAAATGTCCATAAAAATACAGGAAGCATACAGAACACCAAATAGACTAGACCCCCCAAAAAAGACTGCTTGCCATAAAATAATCAAGCCTCTAAACCTACAGAATAGAGAAAAAATACTAAGAGGTGCAAAATACAAAGGTCAAATCACCTTTAAAGGGAGATTCATCAGAATAACACCCAACTATTCAATGGAAACAATGAAAGCAAGCAGGTCCTGGTCAAACATTATACACACACTAAAAGCGCATGGATGCCAACCTAGAATACTGTAACCAGCAAAACTGTCAATCAACATAGATGGAGTAAACAAGATATTTCACAGTATAACCAGATATAAACAACACCTTACCACAAACCCCATTCTGCACAAAGCCCTAGAGGGAAAACTCTAATCTAAGGAAACCAGAAACACCCATGTAACCACAGACAACTGATAAGCTCACAGAAGAAACTCCCCCACAAAAGAAATGCAAGCTACTACCAAAAATGATGAGAAATACTGATCATTGGTCATTAAAATCACTTTATATCACTGGACTCAATTTACCTATGAAAAGACACACTCAAACATGATGGATACAAAAGCAAAACCATCTTTCTGCTGCATACAATAAATGCACCTCAATTTTAAAGACAGACACAGGCTTAGAGTAAAGGATTTGGTAAAGACTTACTAATCAAATGGTCCTAAGAAACAAGCTGGTGTAGCCATTCTAATATCTAACAAAATATACTTTAAACTAAAATCAATAAAAAGAGACCAGGAAGGTTACTACTTACTCATCTCAGGAAAAATTCTCCAAGATGAAATCTCAAAAGTGAATATCTATGCCACAAACACAAGGGCACCTACATATATAAAAGAAACACTTCTAAATCTTCAACACCATATCAATGTCATACACTAATAGTGGAAGTCTTCAGGACCCTACTTTCTGCCTTGGATAGGTCGACCAGACAGAAGCTCAATAGAGAAATAAGGGATCTAGCAGAAGTTATGACCCAAATGGACTCAGTAGATATATACTGAACCCTCCACGCAAACAAAAAACAATATACATATTTCTCAGTACCCTATCAGACTTTCTCTAAAATTGACCACATACTAGGTCATGAAGCAAATATCAACAGGTACCAAAAATTGTGGATAACACATTGTACCATTTCAGACTACCATGGTCTAAAGTTATAATTCAAACATCAAAAGTCACACAAAACCTACCAACTTATGGAAACTAAACGTCATTCAATTTTACCACCTGTGGGTCAAGGAAGAAATTAAGAAAGAAATCAAGGACTTCCTAGAATTCCACAAAAATGAATCCATGACATAACCCAAATTATGGGATACAATGAAATCAGTCTTAAGAGGAAAAATCATAGCACTAGATGCCTACATAAAAAATCCCACACAAGAGAACTATCAGCATAGCTGAGGTCCCTAGAACAAGTAGATGCAAACTCACCTAGAAGGAATATAAGACAGGAAATAATCAAACTTAGAGCTGAAATCAACACAATTGAAACAAAAGATACAAAAAAAAATCAATGAATCAAAGAGTTGGTTCTTTGAAAAAGTTAACAAGATAGATAAACACTTATCCAAACTAATCAAAAAACACACAAGAGTATCCAAATCAACAAAATCAGAAACAAAAAGGGGGACATAACAACAGACCCCCAGATATTTATCATGTCATACTTTGAAAATCTGTACTTCACAAAAATGGAGAACCTAGAAGAAATGGACAGCTATCTGGACAGGTATCATTCGCCAAAATTAAATAAAGACCAGAATAAAGACCTAAACAGTTCTATAACACTAAAATAAAGTTATCATTAAAAGTTTCCCAAATAAAAAAAGCCATGGCTCAGATGGTTTCAATGCAGTGTTCTACCAGACATTCAAAGAAGAACTAATACTAATACTCCTCAAAGTGTTCCATCCAGTAGAAACCAAAGGAATATTGCCAAACTCTTTTTATAGGGCAACAAAAACCCTGATACTCAAGCCACTCAAAGATGCAAAAGAGAGAATTACCGACCAATTCTTCTCATGAACATTGATACAAAAATTCTCAGCAAAAATATAGCAAACCATATACAACAACATATAAAATATCATCCACCATGGTCAAGTAGGCTTCATTAGAGAAATGCAAGGATGGTTCAACATATGGAAAATTGTAAATGTTACCCATCACTTAAACAAATTGAAGGAAAAAAAACCACATGATCATTTTCTTAGATGCTGAAAAAGCCTTTGACAAAATCTAATACTCCTTTATGATAAAAGTATGGAGAGAGCAGGAATACAGGGAAAATACCTAAATATAATAAAGGCAATTTACAAAAAGCTGATGGCCAACATCAAACTAAATTGAGCAAAACTAAAGCAATTTCACTAAAATCGAACTAGACAAGGCTGTCCCCACTCCCCTTATCTATTCAACATATTTCTCCAAGTTTTAGCTAAAGCAATATGAGAATGAAAGAAGATTAAGGGGATACAAATTGGAAAAGAAGAAGTAAAACTATCTCTATTTGCAGATGATATGATTGTATTCATAAGTGACCCATGAAATTCTACCAGGGAACTTCTACAGCTGATAAACACTTTCAGCAATGTAGCAGGATACAAGATTAACTCAAAGAAATCAGTAGCCATCCTATACACTAAAGATAAAAGGGCTGAAAAATAAATAAGAGAAATATCACCCTTTAGAATAGCTGCAAATAGCTTTAAATACCTTGGTGTAACTATAAGCAAAGAAGTATCAGATATGTAGGAAAAAAATTTAAATCACTGAAGAAAGAAATTAAAGGGGAGTTAAGAAAATGGAAAGATCTCCCATGTTCCAGGATAGTAAGGATCAACATAGTGAAAAAGGCAATCTTACCGAGAGCAATCTACAGGTTCAATGAATTTCCCATCAAAATTCCAACACAATTTTTTTATGGATCTTGAAAGAACAATACTCAATTTTATTTGGAATAACAGGAATGCCAAAACAATTTTGCTGAATAAAGGAACCTCGGGAGCCATCACCATCCCTGACTTCAAATTATGCTATAGAGCAACAGTAAAAAAGCAGCTTGGTACTGGCATAAAAACAGACTTGAAGATCAATAGAATCAAATTTAAGACCCAGACATTAACCTACATACCTATGAACACTTGATTTTTGACAAAGAGGCCAAATATATTTAATAGAAAAAACATAGTATCTTCAACAAATTGTGTTGGCATAACTGGATGGCAGTGTGCAGAAAAATGTAAATAGATCAAAACCCATCTATCACCTTGCACAAAACTTAAATCCAAGTAAATCAAAGAACTCAACATAAACCCACCTACCCTGAATTTGATAGAAAAGAACGTGGGAAATACCCTACAATACATTGGCACTGGTGACCATTTCCTAAACATAACAACAATAGCACAGACACTAAGAACAACAATCAATAAGTGGGACCTCCTGAAACTGAGAAACTTCTGTAAAGCCAAGGACACAGTCAATAAGACAAAGAGACAGCCTATAGAATAGGGAAAGATTTTTACCAATCCTACTAGTGACAGAGGATTGATCTCTAAAATATATAGGGAACTCGAAAAACTAGAGCTCCAAACCCTTAAAAACCCAATTAAAAAATTGGGGTTCAGAAATAAAAAGGAAATTCTCAGCAGAAGCCTTAAAATTGGCTGCAAGACACATGACTAAGTGCTCAACATCTTTAGCCATCAGAGAAATGCAACTTAAAACAACTTTGAGATACTGCCTTACACCTGTCAGAATGGTCAAGATTAAAAGCACATATGACAGCCTATGCTGGAGAGGATGTGGAACAAGGGGAACATTCCTCCATTGTTGGTGGGAGTGTAAGCTTGTTCAGCCACTCTGGAATGTAGTATGGCAATTTCTCAGAGAACTTGGAATTAATCTCCCCAAGGATCCAGCAATGCCACTACTAGGCCTATACCCTAAAGATGCACTTTCACACTGGAAAGGCATTAGCTCAACTATGTTCATAGCAGCATTATTCATTATAGTAAGAACTTGGAAACAACCTAAATGTCCCTCAACTGAAGAATGGATTAATACCCATGGTACATCTACACAAACTGATACTCTAAAATTTGTAGGCAAATGGATGGATATGGAGATTATCGTTGGGAATGAGGTATCACAATCCCAAAAAGTGAAGCAGGGGATGTACTCACTTATTAGTGGACTTTAAAAAAATATAAAAAGAGAGAGAGATCATTGTATACAACAACTCAAGGCTAGAACATAGCTAAGTGTCACAATGCCTCACTTCTGCATTGATGGCCTCTGGCAGAGGGGTAGGAAAAGAAACAGTTGTTGTCGTTCAGGGACTGGCCACAGGGAGATTAATTATGCTCCAGTAGACCAATGAGCACCATGAATGGGCAGTTTTGTAAGTGCGCAGATTATGAGTGGGCATGATACTGAGGGGTCTGCTATCTGAGTTTTATGAGGTGCATGATATAAAAGCACAAAATAATAAATATATATATATATGAAAAAAAGCTTTAAAAGGAAAAATAAATACTAAGATTAATATCAGGGTTTAACTGGCTTTGTAACTTTTAAAGGCTTGGTTTACTTTTTTAAGTTTTATGGAATAATATGATATGTATTTGTCATAGTTCTTTTAGTTATAGTAGAATTCAGTAGGAAGTTCAAATTTTCTTGTGTTTGTTTTGTTATTGCTGTTTTTTAACTTTTAGTATGGAGTATTTTATTAGTATTTCAAGTATTTCAAGGTTACAAAGTATGCATTTGTTAAAATCATTCCTTGAATTTAGGTTTAATTTTGCTATCTAAAATCTCACCAGTTTTTTTTTTCAGAATCTTCAGTTTATCAAAACAAATTTATAATGTATATCTTTATGATTTTTGGAAATTTCATTTATATCTGTCATTATGTTTGTGTTTCAATATTTAGTTTTATTGAATTAGGTCTTCCCTTTTTTGTTTAATTTGGTTAAGTGTTTGCCTTTTGTGTTTAATCTTTAAAAAAATAAAAAAAATTAGAATAATCCACTAAATAAGACAATGGCTTATCTAGAAATACTCCCTTAAATGAACATTATTTTTATATTGAACTTTTTATTTATTCAATTGGTATGGGGTTTGACTATGTGCATATAGATACACATGTGCATTTTGCTTGTGTGGGCTTCTTTGTAGGTTGAACTTAGATTATCAGGTTTCTCAGCAAATCCTTTTACTCGATGAGCTACTTTCCTGGCCAGTGGCACACTTTAACACTCAGTGTGAAGATTCAGAATATAATTTATAAAAACTTTAACTGGTGATTGTCTGGTATTTTAATGTCTATTTTCTTTAGTTCTTTATATACTTTGGAGATCAGCCCTCTGTCAAGCATTTGGACTAGTTCTGGGGGTCTAGTCTAAGATAGGGAAAATAATTATTTGAACAAGGGGGATCAAGACATGATGGGGAAATCTGCAGAGACAACCAAACTAAGCTAGTAGGAACTCAGGAGCTTTAAACCAACAGACAGCTGTGGAGGACTGCACTAGACCCTCTGCATATAGGAGACAGTTATGTAGTTTGGTCTGTTTAAGCAGCTCCTGGCAATAGGTTCAGGTCTATACCTGGTGTTTCAGCTGGCTTCTTAGAGCCCATTATCTATGGAGGGTCAGTTTGCACAGCCTTGATACTGAGGAGAGGTGCTTGAACCTGCCTCTACTGAATGTACCAGGGTTTGCTGACTCATCACGGAAGGCCTTACATTACAAAGGAGGTGGGGATGGGAAGAAGGGTGGATGATCAGGAGGAGAAATGAGTACGTGATTGTAGGTGGTATGTAAAATAAATAAAAATCTAAAATCTTAATAAAACTAATTTAGTTATGTAATCCTAACCGCCCCAACTTCTTAAGTGTATTTTGTATCAGTTTTTATTTACAGACAATGGTTAAGAAGATAATATTCTTACAGTTTTTAAAGATTTTACACAATTTTCCTATGTTAGTAAATAAAGACAAACATTGAAATGAAAATGTAAAAAAAATCAGGTAATGCTTCTGTTACAGACATTCTTTTCTTCCCTAACATTGAACAGGCAGAGAACTACATCATTCACAAAGCTTCAAGACAGCTGCAACACAGGATGTTAATTATTTCTCTCAAAAGTACAATCTTAGTTTTATAAATTGAAATCAAACAAATACATATTTCTAAAAAATAACTAGCTGCTAGGTTAAAAACTATAAAAAAAATCCCTGAAAATATTTATAGAGGCCTGAGAGTTAGCAGAGCACACAAGCAATCTAATCAAAGCACAAAACAAAGATAGTTATCTGCCCTCCTTATGCCTGTCCTGGTCACTTGAGACACTTAAAAATAACAGCAAGAATCTAGAGCCCAAAACCTTGAATCGCCCAATCAAAAAATGGATTCAGATCTAAACAGGAAATTCTCAGCAGAAGAATTAGGAAGGGCTGAAAGGCACCTGAAAAAGTGCTCATCATCATTAGCCATCAGAGAAATGCAAATCAAAACAACTTTGAGATACCACCTAACACCTGTTAGACTGGCTAAGATAAAAGGCACAGATGACAGCCTATGTTGGAGAGGATGCCGAGCAAGGGGAACACTACTCCATTGTTGGTGGGAATGTAATCTTGTTCAGCCACTTTGGAATGCAGTATGGTGGTTTCTCAGAAAACTGAGAATCAATCTCCCCAAGGACCCAGCAATACCACTTCTGGGTGTATACCCTAAATAAGCACAGTCACACTCCAAAGGCATTAGCTCAACTATGTTCATAGCAGCATTATTTGTAATAGCAAGAACCTGGAAACAACCTAGATGTCCCTCAACTAAAGAATGGATTAACAAACTGTGGTACATCTACACAATGGAGTACTACTCAGCAGTAAGAAAAAATGATATTCTAAAATTTTCAGGCAAATGGATGGATTTGGAGAATATACTACTGAGTGAGGTATCACAAACTCAGAAAGATAAGCAGGGGATGTACTCACTCATTAGTGGACTCTAAACAAACAAACAAGCCAACAAGAAAAAAAGCAAAGCATGCCCAAGCTGCAAACCACAACCACTGAACAGCTTGGGATCAGAAACACCCTGGACTGACACCTTAGATCCCACTTCTAGAGGAATACCCGACTCACTCTTGAGGGTGGGGGGAGAAAACTGGATCTGCCAGGAGTGGAGACTGAACTAAGCAATATTGGGGCACTGGGATCATGGGACTGCCTGCAGCCTGCCCAGAGATGGGATGGGGATTTGTGGAGAAGAAGGAATGACCTGATATGGTGGGAGGGGGTGGGGACCTTGAGTAAGGATATACAAGGTTAGAAATTGTGACTTCTTTGTTCATAATAATAATAAAAATAAAAATAACAGCTATGCATAACGTGCCTAACCAGCAAGAAAGGAACAATGGTGCCATTGAACAGTACTGCTAAGTTCTTTATTTTCCATCGTATTGCTGTGAGATATTTGAGGTTCCCTGTAATGTCAGGGAGTCAGATTTTCTAACTGTGGAAAGCAAATGTCCCCAGCAGTGGGAGATGAATAGAATTTAAGAACTGGGTTTTTGTGTGTGTATGTGTCTATTAAGCAGGTATTGATGAAAGTATCTTCCATCTGTAGGATAGATAAGAACACCTGAATAACAGTCACCATGTCAACTTTTTAAAAATCCATACAGAACTATATACATCACACTATTGTACATAAATGAAGTATCACAAGAATTGGAAGCTGATAGTTAGAATAGTATGGACATACTCACACAGTGAGCAGGTGGCTGGATGTCATTTGGAGTATAAATAATGGTGAACATTCAGTCATTTCACTGTGCACTGCTAATTGCTTTATATAATTAAACTCATGTATTCTAAAGACACTTTCATGATATTCTTACTAGAGTTGCCATTTTGAAAGAGAAGACACTGAAAATTTTAGGTGCCAATTTTTTGGCCCAGAATAATTATTCATGGGGTTGCATGAATTCTGTCAGCTCAAAAAAAGATTTTATTATTTTCGAAAAGAGGAAAAAGAAGAGATTGCTGCTTAGGAGTTCAAAATCCATGATTAGAAGTGCCAGTGTCCAAACAGAAAAAATTCTGTCTCTGAGTTGTGTGGGAGATAAAAATTCAGAAACAGGGGCATCAACTGGAATTTCAATATTTTTAAATGAATGACATATGTGTGCACTCAACCACTTTAAATGTGAACCATCCAGAAATTTGTTACAGTTTAAATTATTTAGGATCCTAAGACAACCTATCCATTATTTATGCTACCATAAAATTAGCATGCAGTATTTCTGTTAGGTATGTCAAAGCTTATTAAGCTCAATGACAATACTACAGCTGATGCACAATGCTGGCTGGAGTTTAGAGAACATATTTTCTTAAATCATAGAGTAGGTGCAAATTAAATATTCTCTCAAAGGTGCCATGGTTAGCTGGAGGCACAAGATGCACTTGTCCAACAAATGTGACAATATAGTCTATTATATATAATTTTAAATAAACACACTCACATTAAATTCACAGCTGACTAAAGAGCCACAATCAGAAGCAAGGTATATCAACAATCTTCTGCCTAGCATATATTTCTTTTTGTGTATTAGCATATAGGTATGATAGTCAATTGTGTTTAATAAAGCCATTATGTAAGTATTCACTTCCTCAAGAAAGAATAGAGTACACAACTTACTATATAAATATATTTTTCTATGTAATATATATTTCTGATAGTATGACTGCAGAACATGCTTTTCTTTTTTCTTTGTGTTTTTGAGACAGTGCCTCTTAGTGCTACAAGCCTACAGTTCTCTTGCCTTATTCTCCTGAGTGCTGGTATTCTGAGTGTGTATCTTTAGAGTGAGACTGTTAATCTCACATGCTGGCCAACCCTGGCAGAATGATTCATCTTTCCCCAAAGCAGAGAAAATTAACAAAACTCAGTGTCTTGAAAATATAATTTACATGGAGCTGGAGTGATGGCTTAGCGGTTAAAAGCACTGACTGCTCTCCCAGAAGTCATGAGTTCAATTCCCAGCAACCATATGTTGGCTCACAACCATCTGTAATGAGATCAATGCCCTCTTCTGGCATAAAGCTATACATATAGATAGAGCATTCATACATAAAATAAATAAAATCTTAAAAAAAGATACATAATGAATGAGCTAAAAAATTAAACAACAAGAAGAAAATATAATTTAAAGAATTTTTTATTTTCTTCTTTGATTATATTTCAAAACATTTCATCCACCTTTAAGATGCATCAGAATCTTTTTCAGTATGGTCATGAGAGTGATAGCTATCATAATAACTGTTATTAATGGGAAACTTTTTTTCTCAGATCAGCCCTTAAGAATATATCTACTTGTGATAGAGAAATAAATAGTTATTTATTTATTTCCATAAATATTTTCTATGGATGAGCTCTGACATCTAAAAAATATATTTCTTATCAATGACATGGAAAGAATCATTATGTTGAGCACATTTCTCTGTACATCATTTTCTCAGGTAATGTTGTATTTTGTTTTACTATCCTTACTAAAACATATCTTTAAGAAAGCAACAATGGATGTGGACATCTTCATTACTCATAATTCATTTCAGTTGAGTAGATTCTTAGTCTACACACTGTCCAACATATTTCCAAGCTATTTGCTACAACTTGGCTAAACATTATATTTTGAGTTTTGATTTATATTTCTCAACTTTTCTGTTAATCACACCAATCCACAAGCACTGCTAAATTTCTTTTCACTAGTGAGTTTCAGTATTCAAGAAAATAATTTACTTTCATTAATTTCAAAGCATATGTTAAGCATCTACTCACTAATGACTTTTGACACAGAAGTAAGGTTTTGTTCTTTAATAAAATTGCCATCTTCATATCTTAATGAAGCTAACAGAGATGACTATAAAAATGGTCTCATTCTTTTCCTATAGTCTTTAGCTTTGCTCTGAACCCACTGTACACTTTAATTACAACATTTCAAGTATCCATAGCCTATTATCTTCTTGTCTTTGCTTTATGCTATAGCTAAAATGTTGATAATTTTCTCGTCAACATTTTTGCTCTTACTAAGTTCTATGCCCTAATCTTCAACATTCTGAACCTGTAAATTAATAATCCTTAAGAACTTCTACATTTTTGGATGTCAATAATTCTTCATTCATTTCTGTGTTATCTTTTGTAGATTAACATGTTCAGTATTACATGATTTTTTTTGTATTCATGACTTTATTTTGCATCCATGGCTTATAAGGAATGCATCAAAATTTACCTCAAAGTCAAGGCTTTTGAACATCACTGAGTAATTCACAAAAATACATTTTTCTTTTATCATTATGCATTTAACATAAGCTCATATGCCTTTTTATTAATTAAATCCTTACTAAGTCAATATATATTTATTGAGCCTTTATGAGGTATAGAAAGAATTACTTTTGGGCACTAGAGCTACAGTAATATGAAAACTGATACAAGTTTTTTCTTGTCAACAGAAAGAAAGCTAATGAAAGATTGATAGAATAAGGAACTGGTGGTGTCAAGTGGGTAATCAGGGTAGACCACATTAAGAAAGAAATATGAGCACAAAGTTTGGAAATAAGCCAGTTAACATATTTACCTCCATGTACCTAAAAACCATTTCCGTATAAACAGTAGGAGAGAGGGAGGGAGGGAGGAAGGGAGGGAGGGAGGGAGGGGGGAGAGAGAGAGAAGAGAAGAGAGAGAATATAAAGTTTAAAATAAGGTCTGTACTGTTCATCATGAATTGAGAAGAAAAAAGAAGCACGGTCATAATAGAAACAGTGATTTATTTTAAACATCTCATTGGAATGGTATGAAAGGAGGTAATGTAGATTTTAGTGCAAAGAACATTATGTGTGTTTGTTTCAAAATAATTTTCTGATACCATTGTTGAAAATGTTCAGTCTTGAGAAATGAGTACAAGCAAGAAGACTTATATAATATGACAAATAAATAGAGGCAAGGAACTGATCTCTCTGTGCTTCTCCTGATGCAATGATTGGTTCCCACAAGTTTATTTAACCCTTTAAAAACCTCACATTTTAACTTGATCTCTTTAGATCCTAGGAGGATATGGTTTCTCTCACTAGAGTTAGAAGAGATGTATAGAAAGAAACATGAGAGAGCTTCAGAGAATCTTCATCCAGCAACTGATAGAGGCAGAAGCAGAGATCCATAGCTAATCACCAAGTCAAGCTCCAGGTCCAGCTGAAAAGAGGGAGAAGAGAGTATATGAGCAAAGGATGATGATGAGGAGAGCCACAGAAATGACTGACCTGAGCAATTGAGGGTTCACTGATTCTGAAATTACAGCTGAGGAACCTTCATTGAAAGAAACTATTCTCTCCAAATGTAGATGACAGTCCAATGGAGAGGGCAGTTTGTGGAGCCTCTTGCAGTAGGACCAGTTTATTTCTCGTGTATGAACTGGTTTCTATGAGCCCATTCATTACAGTGGAACACCTTACTCGGCCTTGATACTTGGGGGAAGGGACTCAGATTTACCTCAACTTGATATGTCAGATTAAACTGACTCAATTTGGGAATCCTACCCTCCCTGGGGAGTGAATGGAGAGATGAGGTGTGAGGAGGATTAGGAAAAACAGGGAGGAGCAAGGGAGAGGGAGCAGTGGTGGGTACGAAAAAAATTTAAATAAAACATTTTCTTAAAGAGATATGGAATCACCACTATAGGATTATTAATATGTTTACGCACATATGAGTTCAATCATATGTCATGGCCCAGGAAATGAGCACAAATAAAATAGTATTGCTCAATACATTCTCAAGAAAGATGAACAAAGATTGAATAAAATACACTTGAAAATTAATATTTTAATGTTATCTCTCCAGCTGTAACCTAGTCTGTGTATTATCATTAACAAGATTCCTGGGGGGGAGCATTATGATCTTTAAAAATACTTTCTTAAATTATAATTTTTATCTATTTGTGGGGTGTGTGTGTCTATATGGTATATAATATGTCGTATGTGTAGGAGTGTGTGTGTGTGTGTGTGTGTGTGTGTGTGTGTGTGTGTGTTGTGTGTGTCATAGTGATCATTTGGAAGTCAGAGAGAAATTTTCAGTAGTCGCTTATCTCCTAAAAATTCCTTATGCCATTGAGTTTGGCAGCAGGATTTCTTTACCTACTGAACCATCTCACTAGCCCTTCATGTTGACTAAGGAAAGAATATGAGTCTTAAAGCTCTGTTACTCAGCCAAGATCTTGGTATGGTTTTCATCATCATGACCATTACTAAGAGATTCTATCTTTGGTTACAGAATATAAAAGATTTTTGCCAACTCTACCAGTGACAAGGATTGATCTCTAAAATATATAGGGAACTCAAGAAACTAGAGCCCAAAAACCTTAAAATCTCAATAAAAAATGGGGTTCAGAAATAAAAAGGGACTTCTCAGCAGAAGAATTAAAAATGGCTCAAAGGCTCATGAAAAAGTGCTTTAGCCATCAGAGAAATGCAAACCAAAACAACTTTGGGATACCACCTGACACCTTTCAGAATGGCCAAGATTAAAAACACAGATGACAGCCTATGCTGGAGAGGATGTAGAGCAAGGGGAACATTCTTCCATTGTTGGTGGAAGTTTAAATTTGTTCAATCACTTTGGAATGCAGTATGGCAGTTCCTCAGAAAACTGGGAATCAATCTCACCAAGGACCCAGCAATACCCCTCCTAGGCATATACCCTAAAAATGCACATTCATACCCCAAAAGCATTAGCTCAACTATGTTCATAGAAGCCTTATTTGTAATAGCAAGAACCTAGAAACAACCTAGATGCCCCTCAGTTGAGGAATGGATTAACAAACTATGGTACATCTACACAATGGAATACTACTTAGCAGTAAGAAAAACTGATACTCTAAAATTTGCAGGCAAATGGATGGATATGGAGAATATCCTCCTGATAGAGGCATCACAATCCCAGAAAGAGAAGCAGAGGATGTAATCATTCATTAGTGGACTTTAAAAAAAATATAAAAAGAGAGAGATGTCATGGTACACAAGAACTCAAGGCTAAAACATAGTAAGTGTAACAATGCTTCAGTTTTGCATTGATGGCCTCTGGCAGAGGGGTGGGTAAGGAAAGACCTGTTGTCTTTAAGGGTCTGGCCACAGGGAGATTAATTGTGTTCCAGTAAGCAAATGAACACCATGAATGGGTGGTTTTGTAATGGGCATGATACTGAGAGGTTTGATATCTGAGTTTGATGTGGTACATTATGTAAAAACACCAAGAAATAAATATATATAAAAAGAATAAAATAAAAAAATTAAAAAACTATGAAATTATAGCACCACATTATAATATTCTTCAGTAATTTCATAGATGTAAAGATATGTTTCAAATTCTGTAGTAACTCCATATATTTAGTATTTGTTTCTGTTATTGCTGGTTTTTATTTTTAGTACAAAGTATTTTATTAGTATTTCAAGTATTTCAAGGTTACAAAGTATACATTTATTAAAAACATTAATTGAATTTAGCTTCAATTTTGCTATCTAAACCTCATCAGTTTTTCGGAATCTTCAATTCATCAAAACAAATTTATAATGTATGTCCTTATGATTTTCTGGAATTTCATTCATATCTGTTATAATGTTTGCTTTTCAGTTTCTAGTTTTATTGAAGTAGATCTTCTTCTTTTGTTTAAATTGGTTATTGTGTTTAATCCTTAAATAAATAAATAAACAAAAATATATAAAAAATAAAACAAAGCAAACAAAAGAAACCCTGTCTTCTTAACAAATATATCATCATGTGATGGATGTTGTATCTCTCCCTGGACACCCCATATTTCTCAGAACTCCTCCTCATTCTCCAACATTTCTCTTTTATCCTCTCTGTGGTATGCCCCAATCCTTGGTTGGAGTTGATAGTTAATAAACATATTTCATTTAGGGCTGAGCAGTCAGTCTCATCTTCTTACCAACTTTGACTCAAGACAACTACAATAGAAAATTTCTGTTTGACTAAAGTTAAAAGCATCTCTAGTCTATGGGCATAAACATAAAGATGTAGAAGGCAATTGACAGCACAAAAATTTAGCAAAATAATAATTGCAAAGTTTTTCTTTAGGGCCTGTCACTTTTCTATCCATAGATCTTTTAGCATATTTTATATAGTTCCAGGCATGAATTACACTTCTTTGGAGACATGCTACACTGTATAGCTATAACACTCCCAAACATCAACCTATGTATGTTACATCCTTCTATAGACACAGTAGAACATCTTTATGTGTTACTATTCTGTTTATAAAAGGTAGAATTCTAGCCAACATAGATGCCCATGTGTATAAGAATGAATAACAAAGAACAAACAACTCAAATTCTTTAATAGAAAGTAAATAGGAAGTTACCACACATGGTCAAGTTATGACATCAACCCAGCACTATGTCACCATTTTCCTCTTGGCCAATGACTCCAAGAAAAATAACATGATTTAACATTATGTCTGGCTTTTATGACATGCCCTTTCATTATGGGCATGCATATCTGATTTCTCAGAATGATTTGAAGTCCAATCAAGCATCTCTCAGCAAAAAAGCAAATTATATGATATATTCCAGCTAGTAACACTCCTGACTGAAGAAGTGTTGTTAATCTCATTACAAATACTCTGCAGCATTCAGAAAACAGATGGCTATTTCAATTCTGGTTGCTTTTTTTTTTTTTTTCAATCTGCACTGTAAGATTCAGATGTAGACTGGATATTGCTCTCACAATATACTCTCAGAGTAGCAATGGGGATTCTTGGAGCTAATGCTATGTGTGTGGTGATGAAGAGATCTAAATACTGCAGCTGAAAGATTTTAGGAAAAATGTGTTTCTTAGAAATTTTTGTCATTATTTTGCCTTAAAATGTGTCCCTATGTGTGTGTGTGTGTGTGTGTGTGTGTGTGTGTGTGCGCGCGCGCGTGTGTGTGTGTGTGTATACGAGGTAGGATGGAGGAAAGGGCGGAGGGTGTGATGGAGGGAGAGAGAAGGATTTTATTCTTTAAATTCAACCATTTCCTCAGAATCTTAGAGCATATGGGTCCAGTATTATGGCATTGAATTGGAACATCAATGGGCAAGGGTGCATCCATGATTTGTAAACTTGTAATCTTTTGGGTTTCTACAAAGATTTATTTGTTTTTAAATCATTCCACATGTCTGCCTTTCTATAATTGGAGATCAGACAAAGCAGCTGTGCCTACATGGTATGTGTCTTGATGGGGGAGGGCTGACTAAAAGCCTAAGGTTGGGGGCAGTTCTACCTAAGCATAAACTGTGGGGGATTCTGTACAGTCATTATTTCTGTAAAAATTATAGTTATTAATCTAGCAGGTGCCTTTGCTTCATATTCACTTACCTAATTATAGCTTTTAAGCAAGATTTCTTTTTTGTTGTTGTTGGCACCATACAAATAGATTGTAAAATCAATATAATTTTTGTTAATCACAGTTAAATGTTATTTAAAGAGAACAAATTCTTTAAGACAATTCAAGTAACAGATGGATTTAACTTATTAAAGAGTTAAAACTGAAACTCAAAATGCTCTGTAGAACAGTATTACAGCACTAGAAACAATGTTAGCCTAAAAATATTCTTTTGTAATAGAATTACATAATTGATTTTGGAAGTTATGTTTTGTAAAGACAATAAGGTTTTATGTAAAAATATTAGCATGCAGTTGTACACTGTTTTCAAATTAGAATACAAAATGCTGAATTCATGAATTGCAATAATTCACTGGGGGTCATGGTAACGCACATCTTTGACCCCAAACAGCATTTCAGAAAGATATGAGCTTTGAGGCCAGCCTGTGCTATACAGTGAGAACATGAATCAAAACAATAGCACTAGATATTGTGGCTTATCTCTTTAGTCCCAGCACATTGGCAAAAGGAACAGATTTGTTGAGGCCTGCTTACACTGCACACCTATCTTCAAAGTTTATATGATTTGGGGAATAGGACACAGTTAATTCCAGACTAGTATGGACTTATAAGACCCTGTATTAAAAACTAAAGACATAAGCAATGCCTTTAGAAACACTCAAATTCTCCAAATAGTAATAATCAGTACTATAACAGAATATAAAAACTTACCTTAAGAAGAAAAAATTTTATTGGACTATTATAAATGTATTTATACTCTTTTCCATATATTATAACAACTAAGACTTTAAATTCTTTATATGAAGTAATATGAACATATAACTGTTTTGAGCTCTTAATAAATGACAAGTATATATAATTTAGCCTAACTGAGTGATTGACTCCATGTGTGTTTGTGTGTGTGTTTGTGTGTGAAAGAGAATGAGAGCCAGAGAATGAGAGAAAGATTAAGTTTATTTCTGTAACTTACCATTTTTCATAATTTTGAAAGTTTGTGAGATGTGTAGTATTAAGCCATCAAATTGGATTATTATAGGGGCAAGTGGCCATGCACAATTTGTGTAAATTTGTGATATTTTTGGTTTACTCAAATAGACTTATTTGTTGTAGAATATTATATTAAGGTGTGCTACTTTTGTTTTTGTTTCATTTGTTTAACTCTTTGAAGATGTGTTACTTTGCCTGTGTGAACAACTGATGGTCTAATAAAGAACTGAACAGCCAGTAGTGCAGCTAGAGAAAAGACATATAGATAAGGTTAGCAGGCAAAGAGGATAAATAGAAGGAGAAATATAGGAGAAAGAAGCCTGAAAAAGAATAGGACTCCATGGGCCAGCCATCCAGCTAAACATCAAGCCTTTAGTAAACAAGGAAACAAACAAAACAAAACAAAGAAAGATATACTGAAATAAAAAGGGAAAAGTCCAGAGTAAAAGATAGACTGTAAAATTTAAGTCAAGGAAAGCTGGCAAAAAACAAGCCAATGTAAGAATTGGCATTTATATATAATAATAAGTCTCTGTGTGTGATATTTTGGAAGCCAGGTGGCAATGCCCCTCAAAAAAGACAAAGTCAAATAGCACATTAATTTTTAGCTTATATGAGAGCCTGCACGTATATTTGTGTACCATGTGCATTCTGGGAACTCATAAAAGTCAAAGGCCAGTGTTGGATCCTATGAAACTATAATCACAGTTGTAAGCAAGCACTTGTGAGTGCTGAAAACAGAACACCAATACATCTGCAAAAGCAGCTAGTGTTCTGAGCTGCTGAGCCACGTCTTCAGCAAAGAATTTGTTATCTTTTAAGTTCATATAATTACTGTGGGGTGTTGTTCTAAAGAAAAAGAGTATCAGGGTTACTTACCACATATAGCTAAGGCCCATGGCACAGGATTGAGACAATGTGTTTTAGATGAGAAAGAATGTAACTTGACCTACAGTAGCTTTATGTCATCAATCTCCCAGATTTTTGAAGCAGAACTCCATGCATTCTGTAGCTTAAACATAAAATGTTTTCTTTTTCTCAGGCCTGGAGGTAAAAAATCTGGAATTAGAGTCCTCTTGAGATGGAATTAGAAAGTCTCCTGTTGGCTTCGAGATACTTGTCATCTGCTGAGTCACCCTAGAGCAGATATCTCAAATTACTGTCTTCTAAGAGTGGCACTGATGTCATTTTTCATGGCTCCACTGTCAGGACATTGTCACACTGCTCAAGACAACACACTCAAATATCTCCATACTGAGGTTTCAGCTTGAACATTAATTTGGAGACCATGAATATATTCAATCTCAAAGAAAAATTAGCCCTCCTTTGTAATCACTGCTTATGATCATTAACTCTGTCATGCAAAGCTACTGTGTGAATTCCAACCAAAACATTAATAAATATGATTACACTATAGCACAGTATGGCCACAGGATAAAATCTTTGTTGAAGTTTTTTTTTTATAAGTACAGAGTATAACATTATATAAACAATTATTTAAAGAACAATACTCAATTATTTATTTTCCAATGTCTATGGTAGCATTTTTTTTATTTTGGTTTATAGAACTAGAGTGATATTTAACTCATTGGATAGTACTGGCATCAAATTCACAACAATACTTCTTCTGATGTGATTACAGGGTTATGTCACCATATCAAATAGTTATTTATAAGAATATATTGATATTGTACTCAGTTTATTAATTTTAAAATTATAATTATACTATAATAAATTATTTGAAACAAAGAAAAAATAGTCCACTGTCTAAGGAAGAAAAAATGCATGCTTTTTCCTATGTCAGATGAACAGTTGCATTTCTTTCTCTTCTGAGTGGGTGGTTTTTTTCAGCTATTTGTGAATGATGTTTGTACAGCATATTTACTCAAACGGAGGCAATACTCAATAGGGAAATCATGTTTGAGAAACTGACCAAAACTAATATCAGAACAGCATAGAATGGCAGTATCCATGCACATGATGATGTGATCCTCTTCATTAGGAATCTACTAGTTATCTAATACTCAAGGGTCATCTCTGAAAACATCACAAAGATTGAGAAGATCATATTTATGTAGAAATACACACACATACACACACACTAACATCAACAACAATTAAAGAGAAAAAGAGTTTATGAATTTTAAATGAGAAAGGGGTTTAAATGGAAAATAAGAAGGTGTAATTTTATTATAATTTTTAAAAAATATTTTGAATATGCTTAGAGTGAGATTATTGAAACCAGACCTTTTTATCTCCTGCTGGTTGATACCAGAGGAGTTAGCCAATTCTACATCATTAAAATGGAATAACAAGACAGCTGAAAGTGAATTTATCTGTGTGGGCAGTCATTTTGGACTCCTTCACTGATATACCATATGTTAGCTGCAGTTGGCATTCCACAGAGAATTACAAATGTTTATAGAGGCTTGAAGAAGAGGTTTTTCATGTTTCAGGGCTTGGCACATGGAAGTTTGCTGAGATTACAAATGATGCATTTTAAAAATATTTTTCTTTAATATTTTCTATATTGTTAAGAGCTTATATATTGGAAATATTTATCATCTGAAGACAAATCTGTTCTTTCTTACTCTATCTCCTTTACTATCTATTTTTTGCTATCCTTGGTATTAATAGATTATTTTGAAACTTTCAGGAAATATATATATATATATATATATATATATATATATATAAAACAGCTTGTTTGAATTATGTTCTTTTTGATTAACATTTAGATGTGGTATAATTCCATTGTTGTGTCTTTCAGAAAATTATTTGATAATTTAACAGCAAAGGTAATTACTTTAGGAAGTCATAAAATACATGACAGCATTAAACTAGGACTAGAAACTAAAAATCCCTGTATTAGTAATTTTTTTAATATCAGGCTTTACTATGAACACTTCTCAAGTAAGTTTATTTAGCAAATAGAAATTTACATACACAAACCCACTTTGCGTATTTACTTGTGACGATTTCCAAAGTGTCTCAGTACAACATTTAAGTTATGTGATCATCCTACTCATGGCATGATATTTTTAAATCCCAACCCCAATTTTTTTTAATAATGCTACAATTCCCAGCCTTGAATTCATTTTTCAAAGGTTAATGGCATTATCAATGATGGAATTTTCATCCCAAATTCTATGAACAAAGGTTTCTTGTAGGTCAGATATTTAATTCTTTCTAATGGACCAAATAAATGTAGGTTTTTGTCTGCAGCCATTGGCAGTACTGGGTGCAAGAGTATCCAAGAGTTGGAGACTCATGAAAATAATTTAACTGGGCTGTGTCTTTGAAATGAAATCAGGACACTTGTTTCTTTTCACTTCATTTCTCCATTTTACTTCCCTGCCAGGAAGTGAGTTATTTTGCTCTAGGACATACTCATTGCAAGCTAAATCACTTGTGCCACACATGCATTGTTAATGAAACTAAATGATTATTAACATAAGCCTGCAAATCTATGAACCAGAATATACTTTATAAATCAATTTTTTGCTTGATTTATTGTAGTGACAGAGAATCAATTCATTGCAGGCATTATGATGGTGTTTTCAGAGTAGAGTTCCATGGGTCAGAACAATTTCTTTTGCAACCATTTCATTGAAACTCCAAATACCATTGTGTATCTCATGTTTATCACTAACAAAATTAAGTAATATCCCTCTTTTTTATTTCTGAAAACTTGAACTAAAGAAAGTTAAACAGGATGGAGAGTAGGAGGTCAGGGCAGAGTGAGTATACAGAGAGATAAATAACAGTATAGATATTTGAAAATAGCATATAGAAACCTACTATTATAGTATTGGATAACTAGACATACACATATACACACTCACACACACTCAGGAGTTCTACTGTAAGGGTTATAATGTATAATGGTTAGAAGTCAATGCTTTCTTCAGACACCATAGAACATTAAATAGAATGCCCACCATGTATGACATTTATTTTATAACTGTTAAGTCAGTGGAGTACCACAGAAACCATCCTTCACAACATTTTAGTCTATTGTCTTTGCTATTGATTACTACCCAGAACTTAGTGGTAAGACTTTTGCTGTATATATACAAAATTATGTCACAAAATATGAAGAAATCAGTTTAGTATCTATATGGATGCTTCATCACTACTAGCTAGATTTCAGAGTTTTTAAAGTTGCTATTTATGATATTGGAGAAAAATAACAGCCTTAGACCCACTGTGAAGTCTCTGAGTTTTAAGAATTATTAACTTAGCAAGATAAGAAAAATTTTCCAATAATGACCTTGATATTATAGGAGCAACCAGTCACATTTGGATGGGAACTAAGGATCACTATACAAAATACTTGACATAATTCTGACTTTGGCTATACTGTTTGTAGGCCTTAGAGGAGAAATTTCTATTATTCTTTTGAAAGGGTATAGTATTAAACTGACTGCTAGCTTACACATAGATTATTGACTATCTCAAACAAAATCAGTAAGGTTTTATTTTTAAAAGGCAATTAATATAGAAATGAAACTGGTAAAATTGCAAAAAAAAGATAGTGTAGAATGTTCAGCATCAACGGATCATCTGTGTGATACATACTATACATATATACCTTACTTCAAGGCTCAAGTTCATTGCAGATATGGGGTAGAAAGACTGTAAAAAACAGATATAAAGTGAAACAATCTAGATGTGACAGTGCTTTGACATACATAAAATCATAGTAGCAATGGTTATCTAAGATAAAGCCAGAAAAAAAAATCCCAACATGGTTGTAGGATGGGGTAAAAACCCATTATATGTATGTATAAAACTATATTGAGCAAGTGAAAAATATTACACAAAAAAGCTGAGTTTGACATGTTTCCCCCCTTTAGCTGAAATAGCATCAGGCTATCTAAACTTCTGTTCTTTCTGCACTGTAGTGTCTGTTCAATCATAGTATATTTTTTCCAAGCAGTAAATGTGAAACATGTATTTCATTTGTGGACTGATTTATATGAAGTAAAAAAAAAACTCTATCGTATTTCTCTCAAATATGGGTAAAGAAGAATATAAATAGAGCAGAATAGGGATTGGAGAAAAGTGTCCATTAACTATTAGTGAACTTCAGCCAGACTTGAGTAAAAAACAATAACTGTTCTCTTTATTGTTTTGCTGCTGTGATTTTCAGAATTACTTATAGTAGCTATTAACAGATAACAGATTGTTTCTCATCTTGGATCCTAGCTAGGGATTTTTCCTGGGAGCCATTGAAATAATTTCAAGATTTAAAGATCTTGACTTTTGCTTTATTATTTAATCTGTGTTTTATAATATTTCCCTGTGGCTAAAACAGCATGTATTATATAAGACAGATGATAATAGGAGGAATCTTGAATTGTATAGGATTAGAAAACATAATGCTGATGTAGGAAACTCAAATACTGAATACCACGAAGGTCAATGTTAGAGACAAAAATTAGAAAACAATAATGTCAAATGAGCATCCCTGAAAACACTCCGAAAAGCAACATTATATGGGCTAAGTAGAATATTTAGGAATATATAAGCATATCCATATTAGTATTTGTAGGCAATGATAACTGGTGAAAAATGTGGCCATGAGTATGAAGGAAAGCAGTGGCATAGGGGTTATTTTGGAAGGAGATTTATTTAAATACATGTCCCTTTGGGAGATTAACCACACCTCAGGTGATGGTACGGTTGCCATGAGTTTCCTTTGTACACAAAGGTAGTATAGCTGACTACAGATTTTGATCAAAGGAAAGAAAAGAGAACACAAAGTTGGGTGGGTAGCCAAGGCCCAGTGTGTCTAGAAAGAGTTAAGATATAGATCAATACAATCAAAATATGCTCTATAAAATTCTCAAAAAATTTAAATTACTTAACCGAGTGGTGTGATGATAGCTCAGCAGTAAAAAGCAGTTATAAGTTCTTGCAAAGGCCTTGTCTTCAGTTTTCAGCACCCATGTAGTAAATCACAGCCACCCATAAATTTGGTTCCAAGAGATCTCACACCTCTTCTGACTTCTGCAGATACCAAGCAAAAATTCAATGTACATACACACAAACAGTTAAAACATTAATATAAATAAGAATAAGATACAAATAAAAGTACTTAAAAGCATAAAATTCAGTCAAAAATACAAGTCAAAAGTGCATATCATCAACATTGACACAAAATAGTCAAGATAGGAACTGATACCATTTCCCCAGCTAATTCCCTTCAATTGTTAATTTCATGTCAAACTGAATGGAGTAAGTGATGGTCAGTTAGCCTGGGAAAACATTACTTTTGGCCTGTGTTTTTGACTATGTGATTGCTTCCACACATGACTTGCACTGGAGTCCTAGTTGGAACAAAATTAATTACAATCTCAAAGTGTGTCAGCAACATGTACTGCACCAAGAATCAAGAGGGAAAAAAAAGGAGTAGGCAGATAGGTGAATTATTCCTTTCCTATTTTGAAGACAACCAAGTTGCCTTGCCAAAAAGACCTCAAAATTCCCAGTTTGGGGGTCTTTCAATGCTAGGGCTTTATCACTCTAAATATGAACTACCTTTGGTTTTCTGAGCCTTAGAGTAATGGTTGTTGTGTCAATTACACTGTGGTTCCTCATGTTGCTCAATTTGTACATTATCATATAGTGGGACCTGATTCCCTCTATAATTATGCTCCTCATAGTACTTGTGTGTGTGAAAGTGTGCATATGTGTGTATTTGTGTGCATGTGTGTGTATGCACAAACATACATGTGTGTTTATGTTACACCTTGTGGACCTTTGGCCATCCATATTCCTTGTTATCATAACTTATGATCTTCAATCATTCCATCCAATTATTATGCTTGGCACATCTTCTAAAAGGTTTATGTATTCACAGTTTGAGTAGCAGCTGTGGTTTTGCTTTAGCTAGTATTTTATGCAGTGCCATATGAAGTAAAGAGATGTGCTATCTCTAGGGAATACAAACTGAAAACAAATTCTCCACTTTTGAGGGTTCATAAGGCCATTTATAAGTAAACAGTCTTCATTCTTAACAAAAATCCAGAATATGTACAGACCACTCTATGTCAAATATTTTTAATGGTGAAAGAATATTTTTCCAATGTTTCAACTTACAGTTATTTTTTTATTTTATTTATTATAAATAAAGAAGTCACATTTTTTATTCTTGTATATCCTTATTCAAGGACCCTCCCCCCTCCCACCATATCAGGTCATTCTCTCTTCTCCACATCTTCCCAAGCCCTCCCCAGCATGGGCAGAAGGTCCCAAGGTCCCAAGGCCCCAATATTGCTCAGTTCAGCCTCCACTCCTGGCAGATCCAGTTTTCTCCCCCCAACATCGAGACTGAGTCAGGTGTTCCTCTATGGGGAATAGGATCCAAGGTTGAAGACTAATGACTTTAAAATGCATTGCAATAGAAAATACTCACAGAAGTTGTAGAATTTAAGAAAACAGTTTTTTTTTCCATAAAATTTTCTGCCATGCTTGTCTTGAACACCATAGGACAGGGTACACATTTTAAGCAGCTGATGCCTTTATGGGAAGAACATTTCTCTTTCTCTCTCTCTCTCTCTCTCTCTCTCTCTCTCTCTCTCTCTCTCTCTCTCTCTCTCTCTCTCTCTCTGTCTCTCTCTCTCTCCCTCCCTCCCCCCCTCTCTCTCTGTTAATCCATGTATGCCCTGGTTCAGGCTCCCTTTCCCCTCCTGCCCCTCCCAGTGACTCACTCTTCTGTCCATAAGTTTATCTCCTCCCCAGCAAAGGCAGGAGGTCCCAAGGTCCCAAGGTGGCTTAGTTCAACATCCACTCCAGGCAGATATTATTTCCTCACCCCCACATCAAGACTGAGTCAGGTATTTCTTTGGAAGGAATAGACTCCAAGGTGTCTGTCCAATGTATTTCAGATCCCAAGCTGTTCAGTGATTGTGGTTTGCAGCTTGGGCATGCTTAGATTTTTTTTTTTGTTGTTTGTTTAAAGTCTACCAAATGAGTGAGTACATTCCGTGTTTATCTTTCTGAGTTTGTGAGACCTCGCTCAGGAGGATATTCTCCAAATCCATCCATTTTCCTGCAAATTTTAGGATATAATTTTTTCTTACAGCTGAGTAGTACTTCATTGTGTAGATGTACAACAGTTTGTTAATCCATCCTTCAGTTGAGGGGCATCTAGGTTGTTTCCAGGTTCTTGCTATTGTGAATAATGTTGCTATGAACATAGTTGAGCCTTTGGAGTCCAAATGTGCATCTTTAGGGTATATACCCAGAAGTGGTATTTCTGGATCCTTGAGGAGATTGATTCCCAGTTTTCTGAGAAATCTCCTTACTGCTTTCCAGAGTGGCTGAACCAGATTACACTTCCACCAACAATGGAGGAGTGTTAACCTTGCTCTGCAACCGTTCCATCATAGGCTGCCATCTGTGTCTTTTATCTTAGCCAATCTGACAGGTGTAAGGTGGTATCTCAAAGATGATTTGATTTGTATTTCTTTGATGGCTAAAGATGTTGAGCACTTTTTTAGCCATTCACAATTCTTCTGCTGAGAATTCCCTTTTTAGTTCTGAGCTCCATTTTTGGTAGGGTTATTCAAGGTTTTGGATTCTAGTTTCTTGAGTTCTCTATATATTTTAGAGATCAATCCTCTGTCACTTGTAGGGTTGGTGAAATTTTTTCCCATTCTGTAGGTTCTCTTTTTGTCCTATTGACAGTGTCCTTGGCTTTACAGAAGCTTCTCAGTTTCAGGAGATCCCACTTACTGATTGTTGTTCTTGGGGTCTGTGCTACGGGTGTTATATTTAGGAAGTGGTCACCTTTGCCATGCTTTGAAGAGTATTTCCCACTTTCTTTTCTATCAGCTTAAGTGTGGCTGGGTTTATGTTGAGGTCTTTGATCCACTTGGATTTGATATTTGTGCAGGATGAGAGGCTTGGATCTATTTGCAATTTCTACACATTACCATCCAGGTATGCCAACACCATTTGTTACAGATAATATCTTTTTTCCACTGAGTATTTTGAGCCTCTTTTTTAAAGATCAGGGGTTCATGGGTTTTGGGGATTATGTCAGGAGCTTCAATTCAATTTCACTGATCCACAACTCTGTTTTTATGCGAATACCAGGCTTTTTTTTTTTTAATTACTGTAGCTCTGTAGTATAACTTGAAGTCAGTGATGGTGATGCCTCCTGAGGTTTTTGATGAGCAAAATTGTTTGTGAAATCCTGACTTTCTTATTATTCCAAATGAAATTGAGTATTGTTCTTTCATGATGTGTAAAAATTGTGTTGGCATTTTGATAGGAAGTGAGTTGAATCTGTAGATTGCTTTTGGTAGAATTGCCATTTTTACTATGTTGATCCTACCTATCCAGGAACATGGGAGATATTTCCATTTTCTGATATCCTCTTCAATTTCTTTCTGCAGTAATTTAAAATGTTTGTCAAATAGATCTCTTACTTCTTTGGTTATAGTTACTCCAAGGTATTTAGTGCTATTTGTAGCAATTATAAACAGTATGTTTCCCTTATTTCTTTTTCAACCCTTTTATTTTTAATGTATAGGAGGGCTACTGATTTATTTGAGTTAATCTTATATCCTGCTACATTGCTGAAGGTGTTTATCAACTGTAGAAGTTCCTTGGTAGAATTTTGTGGGTCACTTAGGCAAACAATCATATCATATGCAAATATAGATAGTTTCACTTCTTCTTTTCCAGTTTATATCCCCTTTATCTCCTTTCGTTTTCTTATTGCTTTAACTAAAACTTTGAGAACTATATTGAATACATAAGAGAAAGGACATTCTTGTCTAGTTTCTGTTTTTATTGGGATTGCTTTGATTTTTTTCTCCATTAAGTTTGATGCTGGTTGTTGGCTTCTTGTAAATTGCATTTATTATATTAAGATAATTCCCCTGTATTTCTGATCTCTCCAGGACTTTTACCACAAAGAAGTATGGGGTTTTGTAAAACTCTTTTTCAGTGTCTAAGAATATAATCATGCGAGTTTATTTCCCTTTATTTCATTTATATGAAGGATGGCATTTTCGGTTTATCATATGGTGAACCATCCATGCATTTCTGAGGGGAAGCTTACTTGATTATAGTGGATGATATTTTTTATATGTTGTTGTAAACAGTTTGCCAGAATTTTGTTGAGAATTTTAGCATCAATATTCATGAGGGAAATAGGTCTGCAATTCTCCTTGTTGTGTCATTGAGTAGCAAGGTATTAGGGTAATTTTGGGCTCATAAAAAGAGTTTGACAATATTCCTTCAATTTCTACTGTGTGAAACACTTTGAGGAGTATTGGTAATAGCTCATCTTTAAATGTCCTGTACAACTCTGCACTGAAACTATCTGGTCCTTGGCTTTTTTTACTTGGGAGGCTTTAATGACATCTTAAATTTCCTTTAGGGTTATAGGTCTGTTCAGGTATTTAATATGATCTTCATTTAATTTTGGTACATGGTACCTGTCCAGAAAACTGTACATTTCTTCTAGGTTTTTCCATTTTTGTGGAGTATAGGTTTTCAAAGTATGAATTGATAATTCTCTGGATTTCCTGGGGGTCTGCTGTTAGGTCCCCCTTTTCACTTCTGATTTTGTTGATTTGAATAGTTTCTCTCTGGTTTTTGGTTAGTTTGGAGAAGGGCTTATCTATCTTGTTGACTTTCAAAAGAACCAACTCTTTGATTCATTGATCACTTGTAACATTCTTTTTGTTTCAATTGTATTGATTTCAGCTCTATGTTTGATTATTTCCTGCTGTCTACACCTTCTAGTTGAGTTTGCTTCTAATTATTCTAAGGCTTTCAGCTGTGTTGTTAGTGCTCTAGTGTGGGATTTCTCTAGGTTTTTCTTATAGGCGTCTAATGCTATGAATTTTCTTCTCAAGACTGCCTCCATTGTATCCCACAAGTTTGAGTACGTTGTGGATTCATTTTCATTCAATTCTAGAAAGTCTTTGATGTCTTTGATAATTTCTTCCTTGATCCAGAAGTGGTTCAGCTCTGTGATGTTTAGTTTCCATGAGATGGTAGGCTTTCTGTGATTTTTCACGTTGTTCAACTCTATCTTTAGTCCATCGTGGTCAGATATGATACAAGAGACTATTTCCACTTTTTTGTGTGGTCAATTTTAGAGAAAGTTCCATATGGTGTTGAGAAATATATATATATTCCTTTGCATTTGGGTGGAAACTTTTATAAATATCTATTAAATTCATTTGCTTCATAACCTCTGTTAGACTCCTTATTTCTTTGTTAAGTCTCTGTCTCATTGATCTATCCAAGGGTGAAAATGGGGTATTGAGGATTTCCACTATTAGGGTGTAAGAGTTGATGAGGGATTTGAACTTTAGTATTGTTTCTTTTACATAGATAGATGCCCTTATATTAGGGGCATAAATATTCAGGATTGAAATTTCCTCTTGACCAATTTTTTCCTCATATGAATAAGTAATGTCCATCCTGGTCACTTTTAACTGATATTAGGTTGAAGTCTACTTTGTTTGATATTAGGATGGCAACCCCAGCCTTCTTCTTAGGGCCATTTGCTTGGAAAATCTTTTCTCTATCCTGTACTCTGAACCTGTGTCTGTCTTTGTGGTTGAGGTGTGTTTCTTGTATGCATCAGAAGGATGGCTTCTGTTTTTGTATGCATGGTGTTAGTGTGTGTCTTTTTATAGTTGAATTGAGCCCATTGACCTTAAGGGATATGTGACCACTGATTGATATTTCCCATTATTTTTGGTGATGAGTTGTATGTATTTCCTTCTTCTAGGTTTTTCTTCTGTGGGCTTATTGATTGTTTGTGGTTTCATGGGTTTATCTGGGATCCTTAGGTTGGAGTTTTCCATCTAATTCTTTCTGAAGGCCCAGGTATGGAGATAGGTATTGTTTAAATCTGACTTTGTCCTGAAATATCTTGTTTACTACATTTATAGTGATTGATAGTGTTGCTGGGTATAGTAGTCTAGGTTGGCAGCCTTGCTCTTTCAGTGTCTGTATAACTTCTTCTCAAGTCCTCCTTTCTTTCATTGTTTCCATTGAATAGTCAGTTGTTATTCTGATGGGTCTGCCTTTATAGGTAAATTGGCCCTTTTCTATTTCAGCTCTTAAATTTTTATCTTTGTTCTGTATGGTTTTTTTGGCATCATTATATGTTGAGAAGAGATGTTGTGGGGGGTCAAATCTATTTGGTGTTCTGTAAGCTTCCTATATCTTTATAGGCATCTCCTTCTTTAAGTTGGGAAAGATTTCTTCTGTGATTTTATTGAATACATTATCTATGCCTTTGAGCTGGAATTCTCCATCTTCTATTCCTATTATTCTCAGGTTAGGTCTTTTCATGGTGTCCCAAATTTCCTGAATGTTTTGTGTTATAGCTTTTTTGGTTTTAGTATTTTCTTTGACTGATGTATCTTTATCTGCTATTGAGTCTTCCACTCCAGAGATCCCCTCTTCCATCTCTTAGATTCTGTTGGTTGTGCTTGTGTCTGTATTTCCAGCTCTTTTCTTCATGATTTCTATTTCCACCTTCGCCTCATTTTGTACCTCTTTTATTGCTTCTATTTCACATTTTATTTCCTGGAATGTTTTTTTCATTTTTTGGTTTTCTTTTTCTTGGTTTTCTTCCAGGGTTTGATCATCTCTTCCAATTTTTTGTTTGTATTTTTTTCTATTTTTATAAGGGAATTTTATTTTCCAAAGAAATCAATTCCAAAGTTTATTAGACATAGAAAAACATTTCTCAAATTCTTGTTAGGTTCTCTGTAAAATAATACACATGAACAGAAAATCACTACACTTTTGGTCCAAGATATGTTGGGTTTTTTCCTTCTTCTTCAGATGACAGATGGATGTAGCCACATCTATGAGCGTGTGTACTTGCCCCAAATGTGCAGCATGAATACGGAATCGATGAACAGAAGACTCATCACCAGCACTGGAACAGGACCAACTTTGAGCCCTGGGGAGTCTTTTGTGTAGAATCCTCACATCCCCCCAGTCCCTGCAGAGGTGGTGCGACCTGCACTCGGAGTCCCACAGCTGGCATTTTTCTCTGCCTGACTGTGGATCCTGCCGCCCGTGAGGCCACCGCCTTGCTGGGAGAGTGCCCTGAGGAGCCCACGTTTGTGCCACTGGGCGTCGGACCGGCATGCTGATCCTGGAGGACTGGCTGGCACAAGAGGGGCAGAAGAGGAAAACCAGGAAGTTGCCGAGCACTCAGAACACTAAGGAAATTTTTTATATCCTCTTTGAAGGCTTCAATGATCTCATAAAGGTGTTTTTGCTGTTTCTTCCTTCTGATTCATCTTCATTGCTCTGTTCAGGTCTTGTAGTTGTAATATTACCAGTTTCTTCTGGTGTTGCCTTGTTTTTCTTTATATTGCTATATGTTTTCTTGCTCTGGTGTCTGCCCATGGCTTCAAAAGTTCACAATTAGTCAGCTCTTAAGATTAATCTTAGAATGAATGTATTTTATTTTTTAAAAATCATTAAAAAAGTAACCATTTTTCTTTTATTTGTCAAAGATCTTCAAGTTTAAACTTATAAGTTTAATGCTATTAAAACTGAGAATTTTCGTTACTGGGTTATAATTTTAAACAATTTGTAAAAATATTATGCCAAAACATTTTCACTATGGACTATAACCTTTATTTAAGAACACAAGTTTTCCTCAAAAGCAACTTGTATAAATACAAAGATGCTCTAACTTATGCCAGGAAACATTATTGTAGCCTTAAAACATTACAGATCAGCTTTCTTTTGCAACTGCTTGCCTTTAGACTAGACAATGTTTTTCTTCTGAGGTGCTGTTTTCTTGTTAGCCTGCCAACACAATTGGCATGGCCTTGGTAAAATAAAAACAGCCTAATCTACAAGTTCAGTTATCATTTAAATAGGAATGAATGCCTTCCTGCACAGAGCATTTGGTTCTTTTGAGAGACATTTTCTTTGATCTAGGAAAAGAAAAGGTATCGGTATTGTATTGTAGATTGTCATTAGTTCCTAATAAAGTGGCAAAAATACAGAAAAAACTTTTTGTTTTCTAAGCATAAGATTTATGTTCTTAGTGTCTGTGCTACTGGTGTTATAGTTCAGAAGTGGTCACCTGTGGCAATGCATTAGAGGGTATTTTCTAATTTCTTTTCTATCAAGTTCAGTGTGGCTGGGATTATGTTGAGGTCTTTGATCCACTTGGATCTGAATTTTCTGCATGGTGATAGGCTTGGATCTATTTGCATTTTTCTACACACTACCAACCTGCTATGCCAACACCATTTGTTAAAGATACTATATTTTTTTCCATTGAACATTTTGAGTCTCTTTGTCAAAGATCAGGTGTTTATAGGTGTTTGGGTTAATGTTGGTGAGAGTGTAAGCTTGTTCAGCCACTCTGGAATACAGTATGGTGGTTTCTCAGATACTGGGAATCAATCTCCTCCAAGGACCTAGCAATACCACTATTGAGCATATACCCTAAAGATGCACATTCACACCCCAAAAGCATTAGCTCAACTATGTTCATAGCAGTATTATTTATAATAGCCAGAACCTGGAAACAACCTAGATTCTCCTTCACTGAAGAGTGGATTAACAAATTGTGGTACATCTACACAATGGAGGACTACTCAGCAGTAAGAGAAAATGGTATCCTAAAATTTGCAGGCAAATGGATAGATTTGAAAAATATCCTCCTGAACAAGGTATCACAAATCCAGAAAGCTAAGCAGTAGATATACTCTCTCATTATTGTACTTTAAATAAAAAGCAAAGCACACCCAAACTGCCAACCACAATTACTGAACAGCTTGCTATCCAAAGCACCTTGGACTAGCACCTTGAAGCCCATTCCCTCCAGAGGAACAGTTAACCCATTCTTGATAGTAATGTGAGGAAATCTGACTTTCCTGGAGTGGATGCTGAACTAAGTCGCTTTTGGACCTTGGGACATCCTGCCCTTGCTGGGGAGGAGATAAGGAGTGGGGAGAAAAGAGAGACTGGGAGGGATGAGAGGTGGAAGGGAGTTTGAACAAGGGGGTTCATGGATAAAAAATGTGGCATTATTCAAAAATAAATAAAAAATCAAAAAAAGATTTTTATTACAATGAGGATAACTTATTCACACAAACACACTATTTTGCACATAGAATATATGTACATTATGTATTATATTATGAATAGGTTATACATAATCATTTTTTTCTTCCTTTTCAACTGCTGTGCTAAGCAACATGATCAAGTTAACTTGTAGAACATTTTATTGGGGACTTTCAGTTTTAGAGTGTGAATCAGTGACCCTCAAGGATGGGAGTATAGCTACATGCTGGCAGGCATGGCATTGAAGATGTTGCTGAAAAATTTACATCATAAGACATAGCCAAAGGCAGAGAATGGAGGAACTAACTGGGAGTGGTTTGTTGTGGGTTTTTGAAACCTCAAAGCCACTGCCAGTAACACATCTTTCAATAAGGTCACACCTCTTACTTTCTCCAAACACTTCCACCAAGTGGGGGCAAACAATCAAATATATGTGCCTATTGAGACAATTTCTTTCTGAATACTATAATAGTATAACACACAAATATAATAGTTTATAATAATACATACTATACAAAATGTTATATATGCTACACATACATTTACATACATGGAATAAGTAAATTTTTGGGTTGCAGTGGTCATATTTGAGAGAAATAATAGTAAAGAATTCATAAAAGATACTTCCATTCAGGATTTTCAAAACCACAGATTATTCAGAAAAAGTTCCAATAGTTCATATACAAAAAAAAAAGTGGGAAATGTCCTCATGTCTTTACTATTTAAAATCCTACCTAGGAGAATAATCAATACTGGGTGAGATATACTCAGAGTTCATTTGGATTTTACATAAGCTATTAAGTCATAATGTGGGTAAGAGTGTGTGGTAGGATATATGACCAATTCTGACAGAATTTCCAGCAATGTGCTCTTGGATAGTTAAGACAGTCATAGCTATAGATGTATAATATTACTAAAAAATAGAACTTTAGACTTCTGTAAAATTTACAATATGTAAAATGAAGTTTGAACTTGACTCGGCTAGTCTATCATACTGGCCACAGAATCTTTTCTGTGGCACACTGTGGTTCTCTGTTCCTCTCCCTCCAAACATCAAAGTCACTTACCAGGCTGGAGAGATGGCTTAGAGGTTAAGAGCACTGATTGTATTTTCAGAGATCCTGAGTTCAATTCTCAGCAACCACATGGTGATGTACAACCATCTATGATGACATCTGGTACCCTCTTCTGTATACTGTATGCATAATAAATAAATAAATATTTTAAAAATAAAAATAAAGAAAACCAAAAAGAGAAAAAGAAAAAAACAGGTGAAAGAAACATTCTGGAAATTAAAAATTGAAATAGAAGCAATAAAGAAGGCACAAAACTAGGCAATGCTAGAAATAGAAAACTTAAAGACATGAACTAGAACTAGAGATGCAAGAATAACCAAAGCATACAAGAGATGGAAGAGAGAATCTCTGAAGTGGAAGACTCAATAGTGGAAATAGATATATCAGTCAAGAAAAACGCTCTAAAACCAAAAAAGTCTTAACACAAAACATCCAGGAAATTTGGGACACCATCAAAAGATCAAACCTGACAATAATTGAAATCAAAGAAGAATACCAGCTCAAAGGCACAGAAAATATATTCAACAAAATCATAGAAGAAAACGTTTCCAACCTAGAGAAAGAAATGCCTATACAAAAAGATACAAGAGGCTTACAGAGCACCAAATAGAGTGGACCTCCTCAAAAAGTCTGCTTGCCACATAATAATCAAGCCATTAAACCTGCAGAAAACAGAAAAAATACTAAGAACTACAAAGAAAAAAGGCCAAATTACTGATAAAGGCAGACCCATAAAAATAACACTAGATTATTCAATGGAAACAGTGAAATCAGATGTTATACAGAAACTAAAAGAACCTGGTTGCTAACCCAGACTACTATACCTAGCAGAACTATAAATGATCATACATGGAGTAAACAAGTTATTTTATGATAAAACCAGATTTAAATCTGGTACACAAATCCTGTGACACAGAAAGCACTAGAGGAAATACTCCAATTTAAGGAAACCAGATATACCCACGAAACCACAACCAATCAATAATCCCACAGAAGAAAAAAACCCAAAGAAGGAAAACATTTATATCCTCATATAAAAAAAAATAGACTTCAAAGTAAAATCAATCAAATGTCACCAGAAAGGACATTACTTATTCATCTTAGGAAAAAATCCAAGATAAAATCTCAATCCTGCATATTTGTGCACCCAACACAAGAACACCTATATGTGTAAAAGAAACACTATGAAACCTTAAACCTCACATTAAATGCCACACATTAATAGTGGGAAACTTCAATACCCCACTTTCACCCTTGGATAAGTTAACCAGACAGAAACTAAACAGAGAAATAACAGATCAAACAGATGTTATGAAACAAATGGACGTAATAGATATATACAGAACTTTCCACCGAAGCACAAAAGAATATACATAATTCTCAGCACCCCTTAAAACTTTCTCTAAAATTGACCACATAGTCATAAAGGAAATGTAAATACATACAAAATATAAATATAACTTCTTGTATCATATCATATCATATCATATCATATCATATCATATCATATCATGTTGCTTGAGTTCAGTAACAACAAAAGACATAGAAAGCCCAAAATTCATGGAAACTAAAATCTTTCAATTGAACTACCTCTTGTTCAAGAAAGAAGTTTAAAAAAGTTAAAAAATTCTTAGAATTTAATAAAAGTGAATCCACAAGATGCCCAAACTTATGGGACACAATGAAAGCAGTGCTAAGCGGAAAACACTTAGCACTAGATGCCTATATCAAAAACCTAGAGAAATCTACACAGCTGTGTAGAGACCCAACTACACAGCTGAAGGCTTTAGAACAATTAGAAGCAAATTCACCTAGAAGGAGTAAATTGAATAAAATAATCAAACTTAGGGCTAAAATTAATACAATAGAAACAAAAAAAGCAAAACAGAGAATAGTTGAATCAAAAAGTGGGTTCCTTGAGAAAATCAACAAGATAGATAAACTCTTACTCAAACTATTCAAAAGGCAGAGGGAGGAATATCCAAATTAACAGAATCTGAAGTGAAAAAGGGGACATAACAACAGACACCCACGAGAGCAAGAGAATTATCAGGTCAAACTTTGAAAATCTATACTACACTAAAATGTAAAACCTAAAAGAAATAGACAGCTTTCTGGATAGGTATCACTTACCAAAATTAAATCAAGATCAGATATTTGACATAAACATACCTATAACCCACCAATTAAACTGCTATTAAAAGTCTCCCAGTAAATAATAAAAAAGCCCAGGATGAGATCATTATAATGAAGAATTCTACCAGATATTCAAAGAAGAACTAATACCAATACTCCTCAAAATGTTCCATACGATAGAAACTAAAGAAACATTGCAGAACTCTTTTTATTGGGCCACAATCACTCCGATAACCAAGCCACTCAATGATGCAACAAGAAAGAAAAGTACAGACCAATCTTCCTCATGAACATAGATGCAAAATAATCAATAAAATACTGGCAAACTGAATCCAACAGCATATAAAATAATCCATAACAATGAAATAGGCTTTATCCCAGAGATGCAGGTATGGTTCAACATATGACAGAAATGTGAATGTATAAACATAAATATCATAAAACAACTTGAAAAAAAATAAAATACATGCTCATCTCCTTAGATGCTGAAAAAGCCTTTGGCAAAAGCCAATATTCCTACACAATAAAAGTTCTAGGGAGATCAGAAATATAGAAAAAAATACCTAAACTTTATAAAGTTGATATAAAGCAAGCCAACTGTCAACATACCACTAGATGGAGAAAATCTTAAAGCAATCCCATTAAAATCAGGAGCAATACAAGGCTGTCCTCAACATAAACACAGCTACACTGAAATTGATAGAAAAGAAAGTAGGATATACTCTCCAATGCATTGGGACAGGTTACCACTTTCTAAATATAACATCAGTAGCACAGAGACTAAGAAATACAATTAATAAATGGGACCTCCTGAAACTGAGAAGCTTCTGAAATCAAAGGAGACAGTCAATAAGACAAAATGTCAGCCTACAGAATGGAAAAGATCTTCATCAACCCTACATCAGACAGAGGACTGATCAACATCTTTAGCCATCAGAGAAATGCAAATTAAAACAACTTTGTATATCACTTTACTCTTGTCATAATGGTTAAAATCAAAACCACAGATGGCAGCCTTTGTTGGACAGGTGCAGAGCAAGGGGAATAGTCCTTCATTGTTGGTTGGAGTGTAAACTTGTATAGCCACTCTGGAATTCAGCATAGCATTTCCTCAGAAAACTGGGAATCAATCTCCCCACCATGATCCAACAATATATTGGAAAGAGGGAAGGCAAGGCGAGCAGCGAGATACAAGGGGATAAAGACCTGTTTTTTAATAGAAAAATAAAATATAAAAAAATTATTAACTTAATATTTAATTTTATTATTGCTAAAGTAGACTTAATGTTTTCTTTCATCAATTCTAATGTTTAGCACTACTTTGTTATTCTCAACTTTTTATTTATTAAGTCAATATGTTCTAGTCTGAAGTTTCACCTTTTTCTTCTTATTTCTCATCCCATTGAAATAATCTAATTCTAGTAAATAAGAAATCACAAATACTGTTTCATTGTGTTTATCTTTATTTTTGTAACTGCAACAGCAAAATTGTACCTCTTCTTTTATAGTTACTGTCATTTATTATTATTTCTATGTTAGGTGCACTGGTGACAAATCTATCAATAATATTAATTTCTTTATTTGTGATAGCATCAATCTTTGTCTTTATTTTTAATTTTTTTTATTTATATATCAAGCACTGGCTAATGAATTATCTTTCAGAGTCCAGCTGCATAATGCTGAAAATCCTAACTGCTGCTAAGGCAAGTGGAATCGAATGGACCTCCTGAATGTGATATTATTTTTCTTTTGCTGCATTCGAAGGGTATCCCTTTGTTTTTGACTTCAACGGATTCTCTTCTGTTCCTCAGTGTGGATTATTTTGAATCTATTCACATTGATTTTATACCTTTTGGAAATATATGATAATATATTTTTAAATTAAATATAATCCATTTTAGTCATTATTTTTCCAATATTGTTTCAGGATATTGTTTTTTTCTCATTTTCTAAAATAAAATGCTCATTATGTCCTCACTGGTTTGTTTGATGCCATGTGCAGATATTTAAGACTTCTTTTATTTATTTATTTCTATGCCTCAGAAATTTTCTGCTTTTATTCATTCATTTCTGTTGCTTTTCTCTGTAGCTCATCTTCTTGTTCCTAATATCTGTTCTCTGTGATTCTGTATTCTATGTAGTGGATGCAATGTGTTTTTATTTCAGTCAATACTGCAGATATTCAAATTGCTATTTCATTTTTAATTTGTAATTTATATGTTTTTACTGATCATCTCTACTTTCCTGAGTTTTGATAGCTGTGATGTTAACAGTTACAGCTTTTTGAGTTATTAAAACTGGGTATCTGGGACTTTAGAAGCATGGATCATGATTCTCTCCTGCAATTTTTTCATAATCATTATAAAGTAAGACTTTAGAGAAATTATTCAAGGCCAAAATATAATAGCCCTGAACTTACAGTTCACAGGATATTTCCATTGTTTTCCTTGAATGAATGCTTCATATATTATTCTGTGCACTTGGTTAATTTGCAGTTAAGGAATCATTGATTATATTAGTATTTTCAGTATATTTACATTCTTAAAGCATAGAAATCAATAAAATCCTTATTCTGCAATTATATTATTGTATTTTTACCTCACTTTATGCTAAGAAAATATCTCATAAAATTTATTATGTGTATATTACTACTTGTTCCTAAATATATAAACAGAACAATGCTTACTTAGCTTATTTATTATGGTTTTACTGTTCTATTTTTAGATACATACATAATTTTTCATTTTTTATAAATATTAGTCATAAGCAAAGTTTCTGTGTAAAATTTCAAATGACTGAACTGATAGAATATTGATTAAAAAAAACTGTCTGCGGTCACTTAACCATACTCAACCTCATATTATTTCCCTCAGAGCTTCCATTATGATTCTGTAGTCATAGAATGACAGATGCTCATAGTATACCCTAAATGTATATACCTAAGGTGTGTCACCAAGTAACTGTAATAATCCTTTTTTCCCTGAATGTTTTTAAAAATGCAGATGATGAGGGTTCAGTCAGCAGTGTAAGGAGAATTGTGCTGCACTGGTATATGTTCAACTGACCTTAGTCTATAACTGAAGTTTTAAGTGTTTTTGATAATATTATTTTTTTTGCATTTAAACTTCCCCCTATCCACTTGCTCTATCCAGCCTCTTCTTTCAACTCCTCACATGTACTTTCCTTTTTCACTCTGTTGTGGCTACACACATACACATATAGACAAATAAATAAATGCAACCTGCTGAATCCATTTTTGTCTTTATGTTAGTATATATGTAATTATAGGGCTTACCCCTATGTACTTGATAACTAACTAGGGAGCTCTATCCTTTGAGAAGCTATTTCCCTCCTTCTTAGCATCCTTGGAGTGGTCCGTGGTCCTTTTTCTAGAAATGGAACCCATTAGGTTTTACCTTTTCTGCTTTAGCATGTTTATTAATAGTACCATTTTAAAAACTTGTTTAAGCAGCTATTATTAAAAGAAGTGGACACACACCAGAATTTCTGGTATTCTGGCTCTCACTAACTTTTTGTCTATTTTTGTGATGTTTCTTGAACCAAAGATGCAAGAGTTGTGAAGTAAGTGTACCCATTGGAGAATGGAGCACCACAATCCATTGATCTTTGTGTTGTGTCTATTTATGGATTTATGCAATGGTCTCAATTTGCCATAGAGAGAGGAACCTCTTGATGAGAGGTTATAGCTAAAAATTATAATGGTACACATAAGTGAATGCTTATACATACACAGAAATACATTTAAATGAAATTATGACATACACTTTGGATAACAATGCTCTCCTTTAAGAACCATAAAATAACAAACCCCTCATTATCCAACAAGAAAAACATCCATTTGTGTCATCACTCAGATAGACCAAGTGATTCTTAAAAGGCTATAGACTATTTCTTTTACCCTTGCTTGTCTCTAAGAGGTTAAGTCCCTATTGCTGAAGGCACTGCACACTTAGAATATATGACTTAACTGATTAGATCTAGAACTAACCTGAAATCCTATTTCTGCTGCCTACATACCCTAGTACCAGACAGTATTACACTCAATGGCACAAGATAGAAACAATCAATAATGCAACCTAGCTGTGACATCTGTGGATGACAATAATGGTGTAAGGTATCCATGAAAGTCCAATAGTGGCTCTCATATGTTGGTGATACCCAACACTTATCTAAGGTAACTTAAGGCTCTTTCATTAAAAAAGAAATCACGCCATGTACTAAGAATTTAGCCACCTGCTGGATGTGAGTAAGGTCAAGGACTTTAAAAGAGAACGTACTACTTTGAAGAATTTTACTCATCACTTAATATTTATACTACATAAATTTCAATAGTTGTATCTTAAGGTTATTTGCTTTTCTGGGTTTTTTTTGAAAAATAAAATTCAGATTTATATATATATATATATATATATATATATAGTTTGTCTAATTATTTTATAATTATTTATATCTCTGTGCAATAAGGATAAAAGTATGCAAATAGCCTATAATGCAGACATATGTGGTCCACATTGTATTTTCCCAGAATTAGCATAATTCTTCAATGATGGATACTCACCATGGAGATAATTTCCAGTCATCTACACTCATTTTGAGTTGGAAAATTTAGATTCAGGTGATTTAAAGCATAAATTACTTTAAGTCACTTAAGCATATAAGCATACATATAACATAAAATCTTTATTATCATCATTTATAACCTTGAAGATTATTATTTTGTAACTGTGCTATATAATGAATTCTGCTTTACTTTTACATTTTATTTCATTATTTTCATTAAAAATATACTTTACATGTTTAAATATATGTTAAGTGTTTGTGAAAAAATTCTTTTTCAATGCTGGAGAGATGTTTCAGTGGTTGAAAGTGCTTACTGCCTTCCAGAGACTTGTTTGGAACCGGATCTCAGATGAGTCATCTCACAGTTAACTGTGATCCTTCCTCCAGGTGATCTGACACAGCCTTCTGGGCATTTGTGGACACACATAGAGAGAGAGAGAGAGAGAGAGAGAGAGAGAGAGAGAGAGAGAGAGAGAGAGAGAGAGAGAGAGACTAAAAAATAAACTGTTTCTTTGTTTTTCAAGTTTGTACTTATTTGGATAAGTCATGCTGAGAAATATTGACAAGTCTCTATTGTGTACCTGTTTTGTCTGATGCCACAAATCACTATAAAAGCTAGAGTTGTCTCTATGAAAAATAAGCAGGAATTAGTTTTTAAAACTTCAGACTTAAACTCACAGCAAGAAAGTTATTGTTTATTTCGTTTTTCCCACTAAACAGAAGATTGATTTTATCCTAGTAGGGTGTACAAGTAGGATTGCAAGGAATTTAAGTATTATCTACCAGATGTTGACTCCACTAAGCTATCTTTTTAGCTTATGTTAGGGGCTTTTGATCACAGTTTTCTATAAGTAAACAAATGGCACAACATCTTTACCTCTAATTCCAAGAGATAAGCTTCAGTGCGAGGAAAGCCAGAGCAGACTTTAGCATGAGAGTTTGGAGGAAAAAACTCCAATCCTGCTGCACCATTAAGTAGCAGCACATAGACAGGACAGGGAGGTGTGCACTTCCATGTTAGGAGGCCAGGACGAGGATCTTCCTGTTTGTCCTTTGTCATAAACATGCTTCAGTGACCTTTATTAGGTACAAATTTAATGCCAGGGTATTATTGATTTAGCCTCAAGCTGGTATGGCAGGAGCATTGCAGGAACATGAGGTTCTAAGCTTCATATGTTCAGGTTTTCTGCGAACCAGCTGGATTTTGGTGCCATAAAATTATAGCAAAAATAAAAAAGCCTAGTCTAAAATTAAACTTAAGAACATATGAAAATGTATACCCTCAGGTATTTTCACCAGCTTTAGAATATAATTTCATGCACTTTAATTTTGCCCTGCACTTTGGGCAGTGTTGGGACACACCTCACCTAGACTGAGTGCCTGATTCATTCTTGGCTCTTCTAACCACCAATTATGCAAACTCAGGCAAATAAAATAGCCTTTCCCCCCACTTGTACCTGAAATGTAAGAAAAAAAAGCAGTGTGTCTTTTCAACACATACTTGACCTGTGAAGTCATACACCTCATATTTGTATCTAATAGAATAATTTGCAACTGCTGATCTAAATATCAATAGGAGCTGAGAGGCAGATCTGGTTAGAATGGCTGAAAACTGAGACTGGAAATATACATAAGATAAAGCTGTTTGCTGGTGAGTCACTGTCCACTTGCTGGACACGTCCACATCGTAAGTCATTTTGACAGCCATTTTAAGGGGAAACACTGTTCCAAATACAATAGAATTAATTTTTTTTTGAGTTGCCCACAGCAAGATTGTTAGTTATCTCATTAAGTCTCTAATAGAGGGTTAAAAAAAAGCATAGAAAAATGAGTTTCAATAGGCAACTGGATTTTGTTTTAAAGGCATAGTTATAATAGATGGCATAGAAAAATAAAAGGACATAGAAACAATCAAGTTATTTATAAATAAAGCATGGATTTTGTAAATAAGAATGCTGTCCTCTCCTTCTGTCAGTGACCTCTCTCTGTAGGTCTGGTGGCAGTTCAAATTATACCTCTTATCCCAAGGAAATTAGAGATCATTTATTCTTAAGCCAAACAAGAATGAATGTGGCTGACAAAAAGATTCAGCTTATACTACCTTTTGTGAAAATGGTTTCTTAATGTTTATACTTCCTAGCAAGAGAAATTAAAGAAGAAACTTTCAAGCATATTGATAAAATATCACATAGGTGGTTTCCAGTAAAGTGAAAAATTCTCAGCTATAAATCTCAGATTTTTAGATTATGATATTCTTAGCATTTGCCTTGGTGAAAGACAGTGGTCTGTTCAGGCAATACAGTTCAAGAGAATTTACCTCGGTCATAGATGGAAGTAAACTAGGAATGACTCTTAATATTTGAGAAATTATTTTTGTGATGTTTTTTTAAAATTATGAGTAAAGTCTCATTTTTTAATCCATGTATCCCCTTGTTCAAACTCCCTTCCCCTCCCGCCCCTCCCAGTCACTCTCTCTTCTCCCCATCTCCTCCTCTCCTCCCCAGGAAGGGCAGGAGGCCCAAAGGCTCCAAGGCAGCTTAGATCAGCATCCACTGCAGGAAAATCTGCTTTCCTCATCACAACATCAATTTGGGTTAGGTGTTCCTCTGGAGGAAATGGGCTCCAAGGTGCCAGTCCAACATGCTTCAGATCATAAGCTGTTCAGTGGTTGCCGTTTGCAGCTTGGAAATGCTTTGCTTTTTTTGTCTAAAGCCCACTAATGAGTGAGTACATCCCCTGCTTATCTTTCTGGGTGTGTGATAGCTCGGTTAGGAGGATATTCTTCAAATCCATTCATCCATTTGCCTGCAAATTTTAGGACATCATTTTTTTCTTACTGCTGATCATTGTGTAGATGTACCACAGTTTGTTAATCCATTCTCCAGTTGAGGGGCATTTAGACTGTTTCCAGGTTCTTGCTATTATAAATAATGAACATAATTGAGCTAATGCTTTTCGAGTGTGAATGTGCATCTTTAGGGTATATGCCCAATAGTGGTAGTGCTGGATCCTTGAGGATATTGATTCGCAGTTTTCTGAGAAACAGCCATACTGCATTCCACAGTGGCTGAACAAGTTTACACTACCACCAAAAATGGAGGAGTGTTCTCCTTGCTCTGCAATCTCTCCAGCATAGGCTGTCATCTGTGTCTTTAATGTCTGACAGATATAAAGTGGTATCCCAAAGTTGTTTTGGATTTGCATTTCTCTGATGGCTAAAGATGTTGAACACTTTTTCAAGTGTCTTTTTGCCATTTGTAATTCTTCTGCTGAGAATTTCCTTCTAATTCTGAACCCTATTTTTTATTGGGTTACTCAAGGTTTTGGGCTCTAGTTTCTTGAGTTCTCTATATATTTTAGAGATCTGTCACTTGTAGAGTTTGTTAAAATCTTTCCCCATTCTGTAGGCTGTTTGGCTCTTGGTCTAAAGCAAACTTACCACAAAATGAAGATTTTGTCAATTGGTCTTGTAGAAGCTTGTTTGCTTCTTTGTTGGGTGGCAAGATTAGTTTATAGCAGGTGGCTTTTATGACACTTGGGAACTATTAAAAGCTACTGAGTAGCCACTTCAGCTGTGTTTTGGCATGTAACAATATGCTTTAAGAGGAAAATCACTATCCTGCCCGAGTGTTCAAATAGGTTAAGCCACATCTGCTCTGGGCACAGAACTAATTGATGGTCATGTATGTGTTTTGACACAATTTTGTATCAAACTATTTTTATTAACATAGTGTACAAGAATTATAGATGAGGCTATAAACATTTTCATATACAAAAAGGATAATTGAGATACCTGGCACAAGAACTAATATCTGTTGATAACCAATGAACTCTTTTTACCAAAGCACACATGCAATAAAAGTAAACTTTCTGTCTTCTTTCTTTGACCTTACAACATATTTGCTAAACCATCTCTGATGGACTGAACCACATTGATGCCCTACTTTTGAAAGGTTATTTTTGTATTATAATTTTCTGTCAATTTAGTTGCTATAAATATTTGTAATAGTTCTGTAATATCTAATAAATCTGATAGAATGCTTTGTAGTATAATTTGACAATGCTGGAACCCTTATCTTACATGACTCAGTTATATGATATCATATATTTTCTTTATAGATCTCTTCATTTGATGTTTTTCTGAATCTCAATATTACAATAATGTTATAGTTAAATACATAATGTAACGTTTGAGATTTGTCAAATTTATTGCAGTTATTTACTTCATATTGTTGTTTTTACTTTATAATAAAAAACATAAAATTCATGTGATATGCATGTATCTATACAGTATTTATAATTGCACATTTTTGAGGATGGCCATTCTTGGCTAAGATGTAAATTTTTGATGCACAATCAAAATATTACAAATTCTGGTTGATGTATAAATGTTTAAATATCTAGTTTTCTGAATGTCCTAATATTCCCAATCTAGATGCCAGTTTTTCTATTCAACACAGTCCACAACACTATGCATTTTTATGATCAACAAAAATATCCTTTCTTCTGATCACTGGTAATTGGCTGGGTTTCTATCATGTATCCATAGAAAGTAAAAAAGTCAAAACATTTTAGTGTCATTTTTGTGAACCTCTATTACACTGTGTAATACATTTTGATCTCAGAGCCCAAGTCCTTCAGATTTTCTTACTAGTTTAGAATACTCAGTTTCATGACTAAGGGAGTTCATAGCACATAGTGGAAATATACACATCCTGTGGTAGTGACCATGGGTAGACTTCCATACTTTATGCCTTCAAATGTGCTTAAAAATTAATAGTCGACCATCTACAAGTCTCTGCATATTTTATCAAGACATTAATTATAAAAAAAATTTGGTTCTTTTACTTGGCATGATGTAAAAGTACATTCTTTACTATCCAGAGAAATTAGCTTCCTAAATTTGTTCATTGCCTCTTGCTCACATCAGCTGTAGAATACTTTTTGTTTCTGTTTAGTCAGGAGAAAGCACAGTCTCCCTCTATGTGTGTTCCCTGCAGACTCTGAAATGATGGGGTATTTCTTTTTTTTTCAATTAAGGCCAAGAGGATTGCTGACGAGCATCTGAAAATCAATCCCAGGACAAAGCACATGGAGGGAGCCTGTTATCTTCCAAGATTGCAATTCAAGGGTTGAGAATTCCATTTCTTGTCAGCCAGAAAGTTTGGGTAAATGAAGCATCTTTTAGAGTTTATAAGTTCAAAAAAAGTGTACTTCTAGGAGGAGCACATCTCATAAAGCAAGGTAAAAAAAAAGCATTTTCTGCTTTTAGCTCCTGTAATTATTTTAATGAAATGAAAATGCTCCAGAAGAAATACAACATCAAAAAATTAAATTAATTAAAAATATTTTACCTGTCAGTAAAGTAAACAACAGTTTTTTGGTTTTTTTGACAGGAGGAAATGAAATACATGTAACTAAATAGCAGACATTGAATGCTATGGCATAGACATATTTTTAATCACAATAGCAGAGACAATGTATTCAGGAATGTAAGAAACAAAAGAATTGATGCAAATGATACTGCATTTCTTTTAGAAATGTAGGTTTTAATTTTAGAATTAGACTCTAATTATGAACATGTGGGCCAAATCTTAAATTTTTGTCAGGTCCTTTCTGCCTCTTTAACACTGGGAAATTTCACTGTACATTTGCATCTGATTTCTTTTATCTGTACAATTGGATGAAAAATAAAAATGGATAGGGCTTTTAAAATAGATTATTCAAATTTATATTAACAAAATATCCAGAATAGATGTTAATAAGCAGAGTTGACATCAGAGTGATTTCCATGATGTGACAGGGTTGCTTTCCTTCTACCATTGTCTCTCTATATCTCTTTTAATCACTATGGAGAAAACCATCCATTGCAAGGTCTCTGCAGAATTAGACAGCACAGTAAAAAGTCTTCTACAAAAAGACACTCAATTTTTCGAGGTAGACTTGAACTATTTAAATACAGTCCTAGGTATATTTTATGTAATTCTCAGATAATCAACGTCCTCATTGTAGGAATTTAGATAAAAAATAAATTTTCAATTTATTAAATCCATGAGAAATATTTTCTAATATTTTTTCTTTCCTTACATATTCTACATAATTTGTGAGAATGGATTTTGTCTTTTCTTCACCTATGAAAACATAAATCTAACCCAGAACAGTGACCCTTCAAAGTATGTAACTAGAGTGGAGAGAAGGTATCTGATACCTTGAGTATGTTAGGGGCTTCTGGATTTGTAGGCTATGATGCTTTCTATTTTCTGGTCAGTTATTCCTCTACGTATGAGAAATAATCAAGGCCGTCTAACATTAATGTTCAGGCATCCTGGCCCACTTGTGTGACTATTCTCTTGGTAGTAAAGAATGATGTTTATTGCAGTAAAGAAATAGCATGGCTGGAGAAATTGTTAAGCTACAAGTGGTCTGAAGCCATTTTGGCATCTGTAGGAAATAAGAATATATTTGGAAATTAAAGGCCCTTGATGATATGACTATGGTATGCTAGATGACAATGGTCTTGAGATAAAAAACATTTCTCTCTATTGACATCAAACTAAAAAAAAGTAGAAGCATATACGTACTAAAGAACAAGCGGGAGAGTTAGAATACATTAAACAAAGGCCCATATGTTAAAAAACAAAGGTGATCCTCAGCCAGAGGCTGTGAAAAAGTGGAGGTCTTTAAGAGACCTGCCTAACAGTCTCTCCATGAAAGGAGTTGTAATGCCCTGGTCTCTTCTTCTTTCATCTCCTTTATGTTGTATCATTCTGCTCTGTCACACACTCCCTTTGTATTGTGCCACCACCAATCAAAAAAAAAAAAAAGGCCAACTATTCTGGACTGAAAACATTAATATTATTAAGTAATTCTTATTTCCTTTAAAATGATTATTTCAGGTCTTTCTTACAGAAATAGTAAACAAAGGCAGAATAAGCAGGGCTTTGGACAAAACATTGTCATCTCAGGCCACCCAATGTCTCTAGTTTAGAGGAGGAAAAATTCTCATTAAGCCTCAGGCATATCCAAGCTATAGTAGAAGAAAAATGTTTTAGAATTTAACAACAATATTACTTAAGGTGCATATGGTGTGGGGCACTTTTCTTGTATAAATTAGTTTATTTTGAAACTCTGAGGAGGAACTGAGTTCAGACCATGGGTAATAGAGACTCTATCTGCCCTACATCCCACACCATATCATTACATGTAAATTTTGAGGAACTGAGTTCAGACCATGGGTAATAGAGACTCTATCTGCCCTACATCCCACACCATATCATTACATGTAAATTTTGAGGATGTCAAAGTTTTTGTTTTAGGAGATGCTTTCAGCTTTTGGAAAGACATTTAAATTTCATTGAAAATGATTTGCCCACTAATGTATTGCCTTTGTTTCCTACTATAGGCTAGGAATGTTTAATAAAACCAATATTCAAACTCACTAAAAACAATAGATTCTAGTAAATTCTACATAATGTTTCTTTACAGTACATAAGACTATATATAAATAATTATGGTTACTGAAATGTTTTGTCTTATGGGAATTGCACCATTCAGTTCAATTGGATGGAACATTTTGGCATCATGGGCATATTCTTCCTGAAGATACTTGTCTATTCTGAAGATACTTGTGTGTTTTGGTATTAGTGAATTTGGCCTCATAAAATAAATTTGGTAATGTTCCTTATGTTTCTATTTTGTGTAATAATTTGAAGAGTATTGGAATTAGTTCTTCTTTGAAAGTCTGCTAGAATTTAATTGTATTCTTAAAAAGAGGTTCAGGTGTGAATTCTTTCACTGAAAATGCCTGTTACTGCTTCTATCTCTCTCCAAAAGAAATGACCTCTTTCCTAGAGGCTTCCCTTCAGTTTATGTGTTTTTCCTTACGCTAATGTTTTGCTATTATATTTTTCTAAACAGTATATTTTTAAACAAAAAATAAGGAGCATAACACCATTAAAATAAATTATTTGAGAACATTAAGTAATAGAAAATGGACAATCTCAAGTCTAGTTATTGGTCAACATACTTGACTGGCAAGCAGGCAAATGTCTGGTGGATCCTGCTCGCTTCTTCCCTGAAGCCATAGAAGCAATAATACAAGCTTGAGAAGACACTGTAAAGATGTTTATTTCTCAGTATGAACAGAGATCCAAGAGAAGAATTTAACTAGGAAATTACTGTCTCTGACCACACTCTTGAAAGTAATCATTTCTACTAAAGAACTATGTCTTGGCTTTAAGGATGGGGGAATAACAAAGACATTTTTGACAGGAAAACATACTGATGCCAACAATGCTTGGATACACTGATGTGGTAGAAAAGGCATGCAACTAAAATGTGAGAAATCTGGAAATGAAATGTATGGAACATGATAGGCTAGTTTGAAACTTTGACTAAAGCAAACAAGAAGGAAGATGCTACCAGATAATGATACTACTGAACGGATTAGATATATTGTAGAATACTTTTGATATTAAAATTTAAAAAACTAGATAATTATAATTTAAGATGTCAGTCAGAAAAATATTTGGGGTGGTTATTACCTTATGAATGACCATGTTACATGAAGCTGTAGAGAGTAAACAAGTGACACCTGGGTATGATTTTTTACTTTAAAATTACTAATCAATGGGCTATGAAGGTAGCTCAGGATAGTTCAGGTGGTAATGTGATGACCAAGTAAACAGGAAGTCCAGAGTTTGTTTTCTAATGTCCATTTAAAACAGTGATAGTCAGTCTATGGTTATAGTGATAGAAACATAGATCCTGGGGGTTAACTGGCAAGCCCATCTGACATATTTGGTGAGATCCAGAGTACTGAGAGACCTTGTCTCAAATAAACACTCCGAATTAAAAAGTGTGCTGGAAAGGCTTTATCACTGAAAATAAAAAAAAGAGAGATGAATACAGAAAAACCAAAAAAATGTAGAAAACATGAAAAGTAATAATACAAACATAAGGGTATTAAATAATTTTGTATGTCAATGGATTACATAGAATGTTAGAATTTTTGTTTATAAGATTTTTCTTGATAAATTTCTACTGAAATATGAAATTCCCAACAGACCAATTATAAATGTGTGCTGTAGAATTCTCTAGAATTTCAAAAAACTATTAATTTTATGATGAAGTAAATTTTAGAAAATGAGTGAAAACAGTGCACATATATATTGTTTTGTAAGTACAGTCCATATTGAAAACAATAAAATGGATCCTGCATTAAAGACAGCATTATCTTCTAACAAATAGCAGAGTCTTTGTCTAGCCTGTGCATGATGCAGTGTTTCAGTCATTATTTTCAAAAGGACAAATTAATCTGCAAGATGGGAAGCTCAGTGAAAAGAAACAGACCCAGAGAGTGAAATGCTGCACGGTTTTACTGGCATGTATATTCTAACATGTCAGACTCATAAAAAGGGACTACATGCCAGGAACCATCCCCAGTGGTGATCAGGGCCCTGTAGAAAATAGAATGGGGGAAGAAATGTCCCACTCCATTGTAGTCAAGAGAATCTTACAGCCTGAAAGACAAGCAGCCAGAGTGCTTCATTATTTACACAAAATTTAGTAAGCAGGGGTACATTTATAATTTTTCAAATCATATACTATAACAATTTTGTTTTCAGACATGTGTTTCACTCTCTTTTGCTCATATTTTAGTCATCATTGACAAACTGTGATAGAAAAAATTATCATTTTCAACCATTTTCCTTTGTTTGGACATAATTGATGAATTTTTATCATTTTTATTCATTAACCCATAATCCAGTTTTTAAGAATCCAGAATCATATGACAACCTGTTCTCAGCCTGGTGTTTTTGGCTGCTTCAAGAACTGTAGACCAAAACAAAGTCTTCAAATGAGCTCAGGCATAGTGCTATGCCCTATGCATTTTATTATTAGCCTTTAATTGTCAGAGTACACATAAGTCCTCAGATAAAAGCTGCTGCAGTTATTATTTAAATTCTGGCATAATACAATGTTCACAATTTATAGAATATGTTTATATGTCTAATCCTCGCATTCTATTGTTCTTTTGCCATATGATACCATAGTGGTTCTGCATGAGCTAACTTCTTCAAGAAGAGGAAGTTCTGACATTTCACACTTTTATCATCTTTCTGTATCATTCTTTGCCTATCAGTATAAGCCTCTGTGTAGGGCAGATGCAACTTCAATTAATATAACTTTGCTATTGTATAAGCTGTGTAATTTTCTGAGTATGGAGTGGGAAGGGAATTGTAACGTGATTTGTGGACAACTCTTCTAGCTCACAGAATCTTGTTGATCTTTTTGAGTTTACTTTGTTTTGATTATCGTGTTCCTGAGTATGTATAGAGAAGGATGTTTGAAGAATGTCTCATAGCCTTTTAAGAAAATCTCTGGCTTCTCTATGAATGTCACCACTTCCATGAAATAAGCAAGACATTTAAGTAGATAATACATTTCTAAAATCATGAAGCATGTTCAGAGCTTTTCTGGGAAGCTTAGATGCAGCATTAGTAGAAGACATAACTTATTCATAAGAAAATTTCCATCAATCTAATATCCCCAAATTGTATAAATATTAAAAGTATGTCAAGTATGTAACAGGTGAAGACGAAAAGTGGCAGAATAGCCTTCATTAGGTTCAGCCTTGCTGGATATTTTATAAGCAACTGTGTTAGTTTTATAACTTTCATTCAGATATGGCTTTGCCAACTAAGAATGGTTATGGAGGGAAGCAAATAAGACTGAGAAGTAGAGTTTGTTTCTTTGACAATTAGAAAATCACCTAGCTTTTAAAATGGGATTGACTAAGTTTAGAAAGACCTCCTCTAGATTATATGCTAAAATGACCCAATAGCAATGAAGTAAATATCTATAGAGGCTTTTAAGGAAATATGAACAAAAGGGCAGAATTGTAGGCTTTATGACAAGAGGCAAAGGAGGTGAGCAAAAGACTAGTCACACCAAGTGTCTCTGTTGAGGCTTTTATCTAGGTGGGCATAAAAATTGTTTGCCAGAATGCAGAAAAGAGGAAAATTGAGATGATATCCTCTCTAACCAACATAGAAAAAAACAAATTACATGGAGGCAGTGTTGCTCTTAATGTTGCAGTTAAAGACTGTTTATGAGCTTCAAATTTCAGGACAGGGTTTGAAATAGAATTTAACTAACTGAATTTATCACCATACATTTATTTACCTTTTAGCTTTTGTTAGCTTTGGGCCAGGAAAAATATTTGTTCTCATAGTCATCAGTTTAGCCTTTAGTTTTGTGCTCACTACAATAACCTAAGCTTCTAATTTGGTTCATATTTATATAAGTAACAAGAAGTTTGAAGATTCTCTGCAGAAATTGTGGCACTAAAAGATTCAAGCTGCCTTCTTGAGATTCTGCTTTTTATCCTGGTGAGGTATTCCTTACATGTACTTATAAGATTTTGATATATGATGAGTCGGAACTAAATAACTAATATTTAGTCTGTGACTGTCATTGATAATAATGTATTATCCACTCAGAATTTGCTAAAAAGAGTAATCTCAAGTTTTCTCATTACATGAGAAATATAATTAGAGTAGGTAAATCCACCCAGGGCTGCTAAGCAGACCCTTGTATTTCATGGACTTTGAAATGCTTAAACTCTGAAAGTGGACTTATCCACATTCAGAAATCTGAAAAACACATTTCTATTAAGTTCAAGCTGCCTATGTGGTGACAATTTGTTATAGTATACTGAACTGAATATAGTACAAAATTAATGCTGTGACATGTCATGTCCCCTTGTAAAAGTCAAGGAAGCACTTTGGACAGGAAGTGATGGAATGAAGCCAGGGAATTTTGAAGATCCTTCAGTAAAAAGTGTTCATTGCTCTCCTGGAATAAAGAGAAAGTTAGTGAGATCTGGAAAGAAAAGTGTCTTAAGAAAACCTGAGCCTGCTTAGAGTGAATCTCCGTGGTCATGATCAGAATATTGAAGAAAACACAAACAGTAAAAGCCATAGTTCTGAGTCCTTAACAGGAAATGAGGACTATGCTGCTAAACAATGGAAGAATTCTCACTTTGTTAGAAAGTGCAAAGCACTGGAGTAATTGTGTGTGGGTCTTCCTGTTTCTTTTTAGGATAAAGTTAGCCATTTAGATAAAAAATACATTGAGCACATTGAATAATATGTTAAAAGACTAAGCCTTATTTCTCTCAGTTGGAAAAAAAAGAGCAAATAGAGAAAGAATTTAATGAAAGTATTGTCCACCAAAGGGTAAGCCTGTCATATACCACATCATAAACAAAAACTTATATTTGTGAAAGAATGTGGATGCTTCAACAGAGTTGCTATTTGCTAATGTAGTTGCCTTTAATATCAATGATAGTAGGAAAATAAAGCTATGTTATTTCAGGGACCACTAGAAACTGTTTCATCTCTTAAACCTCAAGTACTGGAGCCTAAGAGAAAAGGTAGTTTCTAAGAGAGGTCCAAATTGCAAGAATTCACCCCACCACAAAGTCTCCATTGTACAACTTTGATGGTGCAATTTCAGGATGGGGGGGCCTAGTTTATATTCTGTGTTTATCAGGGATGTGGGTTATGACTGTCATCAGTCACATTTCAACATATGTCCAGGAGATCTGAGTGACCCAATCATAAAATTGCCATAGGGAAAAAGTCATTGAACATAACTTCCTCCACAGCAAAACCCATAGACTCATATTAGACAACTTCTGATTGACCATAGACAAATAGAGCTTTTAATACATCACTGATGTTCAAGAACATCATGCACAAATTATTTAGGGAGAGAATTGTTACTGGGACAAAGCATTATGGCATCCCTGTAGGTGAGCAAGGCCCAGAGCCACTCAAGGTGTCTTCAATGACTCACGACAGTCACTACTTATGCTAATTGGCTCTTCCTCCATGAAATAAGTAATTCAAATGCCCCATTCTTAGATAAAATATTAAACTGGATTTTTGGTAGTTTTGTTCCTTTGCTGCTTTTTATTCTATTTTCTTTTTCTTGGATAATTTTCTAAGTTATTTTTTTTACCAGTACTCTATACTATTATAAAAGATAATATTTTGTGTTAAGATTATACAAAATCTAAAAAACAGCTTTTTCAAAGTAGTATTTCTAAGGTATTAGTTGTCCTAATATTACAACAAAATAGATTTCTCAAATTTTCTGTCTTCCAAAATGATCTCTTCACCCAATAGCAGTCAATTCTCATCTCCTACTATTCCTCAAGTATCCAATAAACACAATTAAACATTGTTTCCTGTGACTTCTCAATTTTAAATTACTCAAATGAATCAAATAATAATATGTATGTTCTTGCATATGACTTATTTTACAAAGAATATTTCTGTGAGGATGCCTTCATGTTGAAGCAAATCAACAGATTCTCTAGGTTTGCTTAATCTTCATTATAAACTTGGCCAAATTTTTTTCAATTTATCTGTTTGTAGACAATAACTATGCTTCTGCCACTCTCCTACTCTAAAAAATAAAAAAAAACCATAGGTGTAAATTTTCTTTCCAATATTTTGCTTTCAAATCTTTTAAATATGTAGAAAGAGGTGAAGTTTCTGAATAATATGATTACAATTTTAGCTAATTGCATTTATATCTGCCAAAATATCTTACAAAGAAAGAAGCAGTTTACAGACCTTTATATAGCAAAGAACAAATTACAATTTCCCCACATCATGTGCAGCACCTGGAATTTGTTTTTCATTTGGTCTTGTTTTAACAATGGCATCTTAATGTGTATGAGGTATTTATTATGACTTTGGTTTATCTTTCTCATTTAATTGGTGAACCTGATCATCTTTTCATTTTTATTCTTTCCTTTTTTATCAACAGTTTTTTATTAAAAATATTTTTATTCATTTTACATACCAACCGCAGATCACATTCTTTTTTCTCCTCCTACTCTCTCAGTCTCCCTGAACAATCCACTCTTTATTTCATCTTCCAAAAGGGTAAGGTCTTTCATAGGAGTCATTAAAGCCTGGTCTATTTAGTTGAGGTAGGACTAAGACTCTCTCACCTATATCAAGGTTGAGTAAGGTGTCCCACCATAGATAGTAGGCTTTAAAAGTCAGCTCATGCACCAGGGCTAGATCCTGATACCACTTCCAGGAGCCCCTTAAGCAGATCAAGCTACACAACTGTGTCCCATATTCAGAGGCTGTTGTCTGGTCCCACGTAGGCTCCATCACTGTACACCTAAAGCTTTTGAGTTCCCACTATCTTGGTTCAATTGTCTTTGTAGATTTCCCCATCATGACCTTGATATACCTTGTACATATAACCCTTTTTACTTTCTTTGCTTGTACTCACAGAGCTCAGCCTGATGCTTGGATGTGGATCTCTGCATCTGCTTCCATCAGTTACTGGATAAAGGCTCATTATGACTGATTACTGAGCTAGGCCAGTTCAGTCACTTTTCTATTGTTATTTACATTTCTTCTTTAATTAATTGTCTTCTTATATCATTTGTATATTGAATACAAAGTCAAGTTATAATTAAGTAATTGACAATTTTAAATATATATAGCTTTATTTAAGCTTGCCTGCTATATTCTTTTCTTGTCCCTTTCTGACTGATTTTTTTTTTCTTTTAACTAGTCCTCTTACTGTAGCCAGAGTTTCTGGCCTGGTCTAGCCTCAAGGGCCAGAACCATCCAAAACTGCTTAGTCCCAAATAATCACATAAAGGCTTATATTAATTACAAACTGTGTGAACTATGGTTCAGGCATAGTATTAGCTAGCTCTTATAACTTAATTCTACCCATTTCTATAATTTTACATCTTGCCATGTGGCTAGTGGTTTACCAGTACTTTTTACATCTTACTTCTTAGGGTGGCAGCCTATAGCATCTCCATGACTCTACCATTTTTCTATGCTTTATCTATGCTCTACCCTTTATCTAGGCCTAAATAGTATCTTTATTAACCAATGACAACAAAATACATTCACAGCATACAGAAGGACATCCCACATTACTTCCCCTTTTCTTTCTAATTAAAAAAACCTCAATTTCAACATAGAAAATTACATGTAACAAAACAACTATCAAGATATGAGTTACAATATCTAGTCTATTTGTATTTATCAAAATTAAAGAATATTCTGTCATCTACCTTATGCATGTGAATCTAAAGTTTCATATCTAATTTACCTTTTATTTTAACTAAGGAAAATTATAATCATAACTATTTAACCTTCAAGTCCATCAGGAACACAGAAGGATATAAAAAGACCAGATGTATACACATGATATAGCAAAATTAATTTTAAATTTGTATCAATAAACTAAAATCCATGCCAATGTAAAGTATTTTGAGATTAGTAGTTGGTTTACTTTATTTAAAGTAGATTTAATAATCTATTTTTATTAGCACAGCTATATAATATTCCCGTTTTTCCTAGAAAGAGATTGAATATGACCATTAACTATTTGTAATGAAAACAAACATTTACAAACAATATTTTAGGAATTTGGATATAGCACTCCATACTACTTCCTGCTGACTGAGAGTGCTGGCAATCTTATGGAGATCCTGAGAAAATTCAGAATTAAGATTAAATCTTTGTTGTAGTAGTCTATGAGGCTGCATCATCTAAACAATTTGTCTTCAGGTGGTCTTGGTCTATCAGACTGTATTAGACTGAAAGTACTTCATAGGTCACCATCTTTTGTGGAAACAAAAGCAGAACCTCTTTTTCTTTTTTTTTCTTCCTTCTTTATTTTGTATTTATCAAAAAAAACAGTAAAATGAATTAAAAATGTGGAAAAGTTAACAATAACTATAAAGAGGATAAGAATCATAAGTATGGCTTATCAAGGGTGGTAATGCAAATAAGATTGCTACACATATATTTACTTTGTGTTCAGTTTTCCCTCTGAATTTTTTTTTCCATCCCTGTATATCCTTATTCAAGGTCCCTTCCCCCCTCCTATCACATCTGGTCATTTTTCTTCTCTGCAACTCCCCATCCCCTCCCTGGGCAGGGAGCAGACAGTCCTATGGAACCTCTTTTTCAAAGCAACATATTCTTAGACCCTAATTTCAAACTCAAGATACCTTTAAAATGTATGTGCTCAATTAACTTAGCAGCCTTTACAATCAAATGTCTCTGTGCAGTTAGTTTAATAACAATTAAAAAATTAAAAGAAAACACAATAATATACATAATCCAGACTCACCATGTATTTTCCATCTTTACATGGCTCATTGTGTTTTTGTTATTGTATTTTTGCTATTTTATTTTCCTTTTTTAAAGACTTTTTCTACCCTTTTCCTGTGTCTCTCAAGCATAGAGAAGTTTTTGTGTTTGTTTTGTTTTGTTGTTTTGATTTGCATTTCTCTGATGGCTAACGATGCTGAGCACTTTTTCAAGTGCTTTAAGCCATTTGTAATTCTTCTGTTTAAAACTCCTGTGTTAGTCCTGAACCCCATTTTTTAATTGGGTTATTAAGGTTTGGGGGTCTAATATCTTGAGTTTTCTATGTATTTTAGAAATCAGTGCTGTGTCAGGAGTAGGGTTGGTGAAGTACTTTTTCCATTCTGTAGGCTGTCACTTTGTCGTATTGACAATGTGCTTGGCCTTAGAGAAGATTTTAGTTTTAGGAGGTCCCAAATTATTAATTGTTGTCTTAGTTTCTGTGCTACTGATGTTATACTTAAGAATTGGTGACCTTTGCCAATGCATTGGAGAATAGTTCCCACTTACTTTTCTATCAAGTTCAGCATAGCTGGGTTTATGCTGATGTCTTTGATCCACTTAGATTTAAGTTTTGTGCCAGGTGATAGGTTTGGATCTATTTGCATTGCTGAAAGTGTTTATGAGCTGCAGTAATTCCCTGGTAGAATGTTTGATGTCACATATGTAAACAATAATATCATCTGCAAATAATGATAGTTTGACTTCTTCCTTTCTGATTTGTATCCTCTTTATCTCCTTTTGTTCTCTTATTGCTTTAGCTTCAAGAAATTTATTGAATAGCTAAGCAGAGAGAGGACAGCTTTGTCTTGTTCCCGATTTTAGTGGGATTGTTTTGAGTTTTTATCCATATAGTTTAATGTTGGCTGTTGGCTTGTTGTATATCTCCTTTATGGTATCTAGGTATTTTCCCTGTATTCCTGACCACTCCAGATTTTTTTTTATCATGAAGGTGTGTTAGATTTTGTCAAAGGCATTTTCAACATCTAATGAGATGATTGTGTGGTTTTTTTCCTTCAATTTCTTTGTATGATGTATAACATTCACAGTTTTTCATATGTTATACCATCCCTGCATCTCTGGGATGAAGCCTACTTGATGCTGGTGGATGACTTTTTTTTTTTTTTGATATGTTGGTCAATTCAGTTTTCCTGAATTTTATTGAGAACTTTTGCATCAATGTTCATGCAAAAAATTGGTATATAATTTTCTTTCTTTGTTGAATCTTTGAGTGACTTGGATGTTAGGATTATTGTGGCCTCATAAAAAGAGTTTGGCAATATACCTTCAGTTTCTGCTTTATGGAACAGTTTGTGGAGTATTGGTATTAGTTCTTCTGTGAATGTCTGGTAGAATTCTGCACTGAAACCATCTGGGCCTGGGCTTTTTTTTTTTTTAATTTGGGTGACTTTTAATGACAGCTTCAATTTCCTTTGGGGTCAAAGGTCTGTCTAGATCATTAAAATGATCTTGATTTAATTTTGGTAAGTGGTACCTCTCCAGAAAGCTGTTCATTTTTTCTAGGTTTTTCATTTTTGTGGAGGATAGCTCTTCAAAGTATGAACTCATAATTCTTGGATTTCCTGGATGTCTATTGTTGAGTCCCCCTTTTCTTTTTGGGTTTCATTTTGTTTATATGGATACCCTTTCTCTGCTATTTGGTTAGTTTGGATAAAGGTTTATCTATCTTGTTGACTTTCTCAAAGAACTAACTCTTTGATTCATTGATTTTTTTTTTGTATTGTTCTTTCTGTTTCAATTGTGTTGATTTCAGCTCTAAGTTTGATTATTTCTTTCCCTCTACTCCTTCTAGGTGAGTTTGCTTCTAATTGTTCTACGGCTTTCAGCTGTGCTGATAGCTCTCTTGTGTGAGCTTTCTCTAGTCTTTTCATGTAGGCATCTAGTGCTGTGAATTTTCCTCTTAAAAATTACTTTCATTGTGTCCTATAAGTTTGGTTATGTTGGGGATTCATTTTCATTAAATTTTAGAAAGTCTTTTATTTCTTTCTTACTTCTTTCTTGACCCAGAGGCAGTTCAGTTAAGTGATGTTTAGTTTCCATGAGGTGACAGGCTTTCTGTGATTATTTGATATTGTTTAGACCATGGTGATCTGATATGGTACAAGGAGTCATTCCCATTTTTTGTATCTGTTGATATTTGCTTTATGATTGAGTATGTGGTCAATTTTAATGAAAATTCTGCTGCTGAGAAAAGGTAACAAGCAAAACAGATTAATATAAATAGGTTGAGTTAAGAAGAAGGAACAAGCTAGCAATATGCCTGAGCCATAGGAATTAATATAAGACTTTGTGTGATTATTTGAGACAAAGTGGCAGCAGGGCTGGGAGTAGGTCTGAACCTCGGGGTTAGGCCAGAGAGGCCAGGGCAGAAACTTATTATTACAAAATCTCTTACCCAATTTAACATATATTTTACTTAAATTTTGAAGTCAAAGCATTTTAAAACTATATAGATTGAATTAATCAAGCAACATTTACAATCAAATGTCTCATAGGAACTCTTGCTCCATCTGTGGTCAAAAACCATAAAGACAAAAGGGGCGGGAGGGGGATGGGAGTTTTAACAATGGTATACATGGATAAAATATATGACTTTATTCATAATAAAAAATATACAGTACTCATAATGTCTGTGTAATTTTCATCTTTATGTGGCTTCTTTTTTTCTTTCTTTCTATTTTATTTCTCTCTTCTTAGTATTCCTCTTTTTATAAAAAAAATAAGGTAAGTGTTATCTTCATGGGTCCTCAGCCTGACTGATCACTTCTATAGAATGTCTGAATTTCTGCCTTCTCTTGCCTTATATTTCTTTTTCCATCCAACTATTTAACTTCCTGCTATAACTCTGTATCATAATTTTAGAGTTAGGATTAGTGGTGCAAACTACCACTGCCTGCCTATTAGGACTTGATCTCACAGAGATCTGAGATCCAGAAGGATCTATGTCTCCTGAATAATAGGATTAAAGGCTTGGGTCACTACTTTCTGACCTTCATAGCTTTACTGTGAGCAATTTTGTCCTCTGTTATTCCAGACTTATTTTATTAAATACACAATATATCACTGAGACTATTCCAATATAAAATGGTTTGCTATCAAATGTTTAAAAGCTTTCATTAATTTTTTACCTCAGTATTGTACAAATTCAAGTTGGTATATAATGAGAACTCAGAGCCAGATAGTGAGAAAAAGATAAAATATCAGAGAGAGGAAATAAGCCACAGCTAACTCTTACCCAGGTAAATTTTTAGGCCAAACAAGGTAAGTGCTACCTTCATGGATGGGTCCTCAGCCTATTTAAGCCTGGTCACTTAAACAGAATGCTCAATTTCTGCCTTCTCCTGGCTTATATATCTTTCTCCACCCAGCTGTTTTAGTTACTTTTCCAACACTGTATCCTAGAGTTAGAATTAAAAATGTGAGCTATCACTGCTTGGCTGATAGGCATTGAACTCACCAAAATCCAGAAGAATCTTTGTCACCCAAGTGATGGGATTAAATATTTTAACATTTTTAACATTTATGTCTTGACTGTGAGTGATTTTATCCTCTGATATTCCAGATTGATTTTTATTAAATATACAATATTATTCCCATATTCCCATTTGTATCAAAAATAAAAATAAAGTTATAACTAACTTACAAAAATTATATGCAATAGATACAATAACTATGTACAACATATGCAAGCAATAATTACATCAGTAATGAATGCCCAGTCACTTAACAATTGAAAATTCAAAGAAAATAGTAATATCATTATATTTCCCATTTTGATAAGTTCAAATGTTTTTTTTTTTCTTCCTTCTTTATTTTGTATTTATCAAAAAAAACACAGTAAAAAGAATTTAAAATGTGGAAGAGTTAACAATAACTATACAGAGGATAAGAATGATAAGCATGGCTTATCAAGGGAAGAAATACAAATAAGATTGCTACACCTATATTTTCTTTGTGTTCATCTTTCCCTCTGAATTTTTTTTCCATCC
>PVIH01012392.1:0-63800 GCA_004025045.1 Sigmodon hispidus | reverse complement strand
TTGTGGACCAATGGAATAGAATTGAGGATCCAGACATTAACCCAAAAACCTATGAACACCTGATTTTTGACAAAGAGGCCCAAAACATTCAATGGAAAAAAGATAGTATATTTAACAAATGGTGTTGGCATAACTGGAAGGAAGTGTGTAGAGAAATGCAAATAGATCCGAGCCTGTCACCCTGCACAAAACTCAAATCCAAGTGGATCAAAGACCTCAACTTAACCCCAACCACTTTAAATTTGTTGCATTTTTTTATCCTTTTTTAGGTATTTTATAAATTATTTTTATGTAAATTTTTTTTAAATTTTACATACCAACCACAATCTTTGAAAATAGAAAGAACCTAAAATTAAACATCTAACCAGGTGTATTTAAATATAAAATTTCAAAAGGTGGGGTTCTAATTTGGGTTACAAATTTCATATCAAACTTCACAGTCCTTTAAGCAAACCCAAAACAGGTGACAGTTTTCATATTCCACTGATAAAAGAAATAAAATTCAAATCATAGATACTTCTGTATAATAAGTAGCAGTCGTAAGACTTGAGATTTTGACTCTAAGAATTTAATAGCTTAGAAATATTTTATTATCGTGCATTCTGTTTGTGATTGCATTATATTTCTTGTGTGTCTACCTTTCCCATAACACACACAACAGAATGTGAAAAGTGGTGTCAAAGAGATGAAATGATTGTATAGAGTGGTAGTGCTTATGAAAGATGACTAGTACTTCATTTCCTTACATAGCTAGGTTGACCAATGTCACTTTAAAATCTAAGATCTCATTTAATGGCTCTTCCTGTACACCTTGGAATTTTCATAGCATAATTTTGTAGAATTAAGTTATTCAGAAAAATAAAAGTTGCAATGAGGTGTCACTAATTTTCTTGGGGCAATATTCTATCCAGTTGGTTGATGACTTATTAACCTTAGAGAATGTGAGAAAGAAAGCTCACACAAGAACACCACAGCGGGCAGGAGAAAAGCAGCTTGGCCATGTGCAGCCATTATATGCATGTAGTGAAGCTTGCAAAAGTCTATTAAGGCCATGAGGATATTGAAGAGTTAATTCTAAGCATTGTGTTTCATTAAGCTTCCTGTGACATGGTACCTCAAGTAGGTAATGCAAGATAAGGCATATGAGAAAGAGAAAAACCAAAGTAGAAAACAAAGTCATTTTACTAAACAAAAGTAATATTAATGTGATAGATAGAAAGGGTTACAGGAAAAGTCTAAGGATATCCAGCACCTAGTGTAAATGTTTCCAGATTGATGAAAGATTCTTCTGGTTTAGATTGTTTGACCTCAATGTGTGTGTGTGTGTGTGTGTGTAGTAGTAGTAGTAGTAGTAGTAGTTTTTCTTTTTGTAACATTAATAACAGTTAAATTAGTATGCAGAATTTGTCATCTGTACATAAAATTCAGATTTAGACTTTTTCTCATCCATTCAGAACATTTATACAATAACTTATGCTTTGACGAATTAAGCATATAAACCATTATAATTTTTCAAATGGATTTATCTTCAACACCAGAGCAAGAAAAACATGCTGTGCTGTACTCCATACCAGATATATAAAGAGCCTTTGAATAACATTCTCTCATTTTAAATTTTTAAAAAATATTCCTGGTTTGATCTGATATGGAAACAACATCTTGATGATCACAAATAAGAAAGACACTAAATAAGACAGCAGTGAAGTGGTCTGGTCACTAAAGTGTCCTTTAGAATGTGATTTCAGTGACTCTTCATTTCACACTTGGTTGAAATTCCAAGCATTCATCTTAGTCTCATAATGAACTAGGTCTGTGATTATTTGGTTACACTGTGCAATCACAGTAGATAGTATCAAGATTTGGTAATTACCTATTGTTTCACTCACATGTTCTTGCAAGAAGACAAAGCTCTCTACAGCAGAGACAATAAATGCTGCTCATAAGAACAATGAAAATAAGATATTAATCTAACATATTCTAATGCCTCTAGTGAAAGAATGATATGAATAATAAAGTGATTAATGGGAGGCAACAAGCTTTTGAATATCTGTCAGCATTTGTATGCATCATGCTTGGATAATTTAATGAATTAAAATATCCTGTATAAAAGCCCTGAAGCCAGAATTATCTTCAACAGGGTCATACCTGATTTTCAAGACTATCCAAGTTGTGTGCTAATTCAAGAAATCGGTATGCAAGCTTATGTTGTGGATTTAATATTTATTGCATAACTGGAGCCTCAACATTAAAACATCACAACCTAGGGGACTTTTAGTGAAATGCTAGACAGACAATGTCAGTTTTGATTGAGTTCTTCTTCTATCAGAGGCAATTTAGCACATGCCAAGTTACCTAAACAACAACAACAAAATCCTTGTCACCCTGGCTGTAATGAAATCTCGGGAGAAAAGCTAGAGAGAAAACAGGAGATAATACAGAACAAGTTTATCAGAGAAACGTCAAGGAGGTAACCCATGATTGGGAAAGGACATTCTTCTTCAACATAACATCTGAGCCAGGCAGAACACACTGCCAAAAGAGATAACTTAATAATAATGAATCCGGTTGCTTTCTTGCAAGAGATATGCCAGTATTAAAATAGTGTCTGGCAGCCAAGTACTGAAAACATGGCAGCACATTAAAACTGGCCATAAAAACAGTAAATGGTCTTAGAGAGGCATTTAAGGAGACAAGCAATTGCATCTAAACTGCCATATGTTAAAACAAGTATTTGAGTGGGCATGGAAGGGAGTCTAATTGCCTCCAGTGGAGGGAACTGGCTCTGAATTGGACCTAAGGGAAGGGACAGGATATAAAGGAAGGAAGGGATTTGATAATCCAGTTTCTCTGCATGTTCAGCATCTCCTGTTTAAAACTTTTTATTACTATCCTCAATTTGCTGTTAAGTTTCTGTAGTTCTTGTTGTTCTGAAAAGGACAAGAGAGCAAATTTTAGGTCAGTAAGGACCCTGCTTCTTTGTTGTAAGAAATGAAAAAAAATTCATCAATAAGGACACACTTTATAAATTATGCTTGTAGTGTTATAAAAAGATGTTGCCCACAGGTGAATGCAATTATAGGATAAAAAGAAAAAGGTTTTCCCGTGAATTCTGAGTCTTTAATATGTTTCTAATTCATTGGTTTCTGCTTATTTCTGTCAACTTTGTAAAAATAATATTTGAGAAATAATATTAAAAATGTTGAATATTGGAGAAATTTTTATGTCTCCTTACACTAATTGGAAGCTGACCATGGCACCGTTTACCAAGGCTAGTCCAAAGCCCTTTATTTCTTTCTAATATTTTAATCTTAGGCAACTTCATCTTGCTGAGATTTAGCACAGGTTCTTATTGTCCACTTCCAGTTTCACCCCTCCTCCCAAACTAGCAAGTAAAATAAAGACTTCTTCCCCGTTTGTTATCATTTAATTAGATTATACCATCTAAAACCTTGCCAATTACTGTGTCGAGGATAACCTTTCATGACATACTTATATGTACTATAACTAATGCTACTTCACAATTTTTCTTCTAAATCCACTGTTTAGCACTGACTTGGATCATGTATAAATTAGGAAATCTTTACTTCTTGGTGTTGTTTAGCCATTCTTCTTTAGACATGCAGGAATATTTTACAAAGCAGAATTCCATTCACTCTTGAGTCTCTAGTCAAAAATTTTCAGTCTCTATTATATTTGCTATTCTTACCTCCTGTCCCTCTTTTGGTGTTTGTATCTTTCTTTGAACTATTCAGCACCCTGCTCCCTAATTCTTCCACACAGTAAGTGTTGGGACTGAAAATCTTTGTAGTCTTCAAATGTGGTGATATATTGATTATCTAATAAAATCAGCCTGTAATATCAGAGAATAGAATTACTCACAGAGAAGCCATGAAGGTCAGGGAGTGGTGACTGATGCCTTTCATGTCATTACTCAGGAGACAAAGATCTTTCTGTATTTCTGTGAGGTCATGGACTATAAACCAAACAATACTAGCTCACAGCTTTAATGCCAACTCTAGGATTATGATGCAGAGCTGAACCTGGAAGTGAAACAACTGGGCATGGAATATATTTAAAGCAGGTAAAGACAGAGATTCAGGTCTTCTGCAGAAGTAACCAGCCAGGCTGAGGACTCTTGAAGATAGAGCACCCTGTATAGCCTGAGAAGTTGGCTGAGTGAGAATTGACTGTGGTCCATTTTCTCTCTCTGATATTCCAATACTGTCTTTTTCCCAATATCTGGATTGATGTTTTTATTATATACTAACTAGAATTTGTGCACTATTTGGCACTAAACTTTTGGGGCAAGAATTCATAAAAAAAAAAAAAAACCACTTGACCATCAGAGCTACATGTGGCCAGAGTAACTACCAGAGGGCAAGGTTTTCTCTTAGTTGTTAGCCTTCAGCCTTAGGTAGAGTCTACCACATGTGTTATTTTCCTCATGTTTATCTAAGTAAGTTTTTCAGACAATGGCCCTTTGGGTTATGTTTTAATTTTCATTTTTTGGACCCCATTTTAGGCTGTTAATATACTAGGTAGCTGCTCCACTTCACAGTCATGTAAATCATCACTGACAACAAGTTTGATGAGTAAACTGGGATTTCTTAAAAAGGAGAACTTGTTTAAAGCAGAGAGAGAACTTTTTCCCACAGGGAAAAAAATGAGAAATTGTAGCACAATGGGTGATGGTTGGTCTTTCTTTGATATTACTCTAGATGACTTTGAATTAAAAACAGTAAAAAGAGAAGATAAATAATGTAGATGGCCATTGTAGAATTTATTTACCGACAACTGACTATATAAAATGATTAATATTTATTAAATAGTTTATATGAAACACTCAGTGATACAATATTGAACCTTAGGGCAATTCTTGAAGGGTTAAAATGTCCCACACATTAGTAGCAGCAATATTCCATGTAAGAATTTGAAAAACAAATAGGAAGGTAAGACAGAATAAAACTGGCCTTTCAAGGGGTCTTGCCACACCATGTACAGGAGCCCTCCAGACCTCAAAGCCATAACTATAGGTCTTGTCAAAATCTCCCAAGCCCACTATATCTCTCACTTTTTTCTAAATGAGAAAGTTTTAAACCTAAGTATAAGAGTATATATAATAAAAACAAGGTAATGTCTAGGAGAAGGAGGAAAAAGGCAAATAACATAAACAAGGTCAAACTATAACTAACAAACAATAAACATAGACAATATCTTAAATGTTTAAAATATTGGTAAATGGTAATATATATATATAAATATACAGAGAAAGATTATTTAAAGCTGTTTAATTTCAACAATATGAATCTAATATCTAAATGCTTTTATCTAAGATATGAGATGGTAGTAACTTGAACTATTCAACTTTGTTAAATACTTGAGAAGGAAAATATAAGAATTTTTAAAATTTAGGAAAGGACAGCAACAGTTGCTTTGGAATAAGGATATACAAGGTTAGAAAGTGTGACTTCTTTGTTAATAATAATAATAATAATAATAATAATAATAATAATAATGAAAGAAAAAAAGAAAGTCACTTATAGCTCTTTTGTAAGTTTGAAGCACTTACTTATTAATTAATTAATTAATTTTTGGCTATAGGCCTAAGGTATTCGAGAAGATTTTTTTAAAGTAGAATATTTTGAAAAACTTATTCTGTTTTGACAGATTTTAATGGCCTCTAATTTTTGTTTTGCTTGTCTGGATTGGTCAGAGTGTTCTTTGTCATTAATCAAGGCAATGGCAGCTTTTTGCCTTATAGGCCATTATTTGCTGAGGAAGAGCCTGCCATACCCCATATAAAAGTCATCAATACCTCAAAGCCATACCACTACATCTTACTCAATAATGTCTAAACATGGTACAGATGATATTATCATCATAATGCTTATTATAAGCATTACTTGTTTGATTATTTCTGTTTTATCATTAAAAATGACAGTTAATGTGAACTCAAAGAAGAAAGCCTGAAAAGCCTATTAAGAGAGCACATAGAGGTATTCAGACCCAGACAGAGAAATTTACAAGATTACAAAAAACATTGCCTAAGTCTTTCAAGCAGGCAATAATGGTATATCCAATAACTTTAAAAAATTGCAACATGATACAAATTGTTCAGAAGTTATTTGGACTCTGGTACAAATATTAGATTTAGTAGAGTCAAAGAAGCAATAATCACTTATGCTATACTAATAATCACTATTTGTAAAATAAAAGTTAAATTCCTGGCTAATATGTAAGTGAATAACTTATTTATCCCTAAAGACTGGTCAGATATGGTTATACTGTTTTAGAGGCCAGGGCACATTTACACTAGAAGACATAATGGAAAGATGGGGCTAAAACAATAGAACAAAAAAGCAGAGAGAGAGACATAGAAATCTCCTAAGACCAACTTTATGGAGAGGGAGATTATGTTGATATAGAAAGGCAATCACTATACATTGAGCACACCCTAGATTTATACCAAATGGTAGCCTTGAATGTATGAAATAGAATAAAATATTAAAAAAATAGAATCCTTTGCAAAAATGATTTAAGGCCCAAATGAAACCTTTACGGATATTTTGCAAGATTAACTGCAGCAGTAAACATAATGGTAACATATTTAGAAGCTAGGCAAATAATAATTAAATCTCTGACTATAGGCAATGCTAGCTCACAATGTAAAAGAATAATTAGGTCATTAAAGGCAATGTCAACACCCTGGAGGATTGAATTTGCAATACAATTAATTTAGAATTTTACAATTTTACAATAATGTGATTATTAACTGGGTAGGAGAGGTTATTTCTAGGGGCTTAAGAAAAAATCAAAATATTAAATGTTACAACTGTGGAAGGCAAAGTCACATAAAAAGAGACTGTAAACAAGGCATTTCCAGAAGCAATGTCTTTGTTAGAAATAATCTCAAGAAAATACTTCTCCCTTCTGGCAAAGGGAGTCAGGAACTAATGAATGCAGGTCAATAAGAGACAGACAAGGTAACTTTTTGCCTTCAAGAAATGTCCTGAGAGGGCCTTTTAAAGCCCCCATATCAAATCAAGTTTGGTCTAATGCTCCCATCTTGGAGGAAAGACCTTCCCAGAGTAACTAAAAGAATCTAAAGACTATCTAAAAAAATACTGTTCTTGCCAATAAAACAGGTATAGATAAGAGAACGAAAAAATTAGAAAAATCCATAAAGCAGATATATTGGCATACTTCTATAAATGAACAAAGATTAATGATAAAAATATGAATAGACTTTATTGAAGGTTTGGTAAACACAGGGACAGATGTAACAATATTTTTACCAGAATCTGGGCATTCAAATTGGCCCCTTCAGAAAGTCAATATTCAGTTTTGAGGAATTAAGACATTATTTCAGGAAAAAAAAAGATTGCAAGTTGTCTTGAATGTATAGGGCCAGAAGGACAGGGGAAAATGTTATAACCATACTGATTAGCAATACTATGAACTTATGAGAATGATACTTATTACAACAATGGAATACTAAGATTAGCATTCTTCCAATCTCAGAAAGAAACCATAAACTAACATCTATTTCTGGAAAAAACATTAGAAGATCTTATGGGAAATAGTCACCAAATATTCAGATTGCATAAAAAAAGGCACAACATCCGTGGATCTTTTAAAGTCACCCACAGTGCTACCTTTAAAATCATTAACAGATAAGTATATATAGCTTCAGCAATAACATTTCACAAAGTAAATATTGCCAGTCCTTTAACAGCTGGTTCAGGAAGGTAAATGCACACCATATTGAAGAATAAACTAGCTTTTGGAATTCTCTTGCATTTATCAAAAAGAAATCTGGAAAATGGAGACTTATAAAGATCTAAGAGTAGTAAACAAGGTAATTTAGCCTATGGCCTCTCTACAATTTTGAATTCCTTTGCCTTCTCTAATACCTAAAAAATAGCCTATTATACTTATCTGCTTAAAATATTTATGATATTTCTACAAGAAGAGAACAAAGAAAAATGTCCCTTTATAGTTCCCTCTTACAATAATTTTTAGCCTGTAAAGTTATATCAATGGTGGCTTCTCTCACAGCAAAATAGCTAAATAGTACTATTATTTGCCAATTTTTTTCATAAGAACCATTAGAAGTGATACATAAACAATTCCCACAATCTAAACATTTATTACTACATAGATGATATCTTGTTGGCTGACTCAAATATGAATACATTATGCAAAATGTTTGAAGAAGTAAAAAAAAGTTTTGCCTGCTTGAGTCTTACACATTGCTCCTGAAAAATCCAGAGCAGGATTCCACTTAGGAAAATAAGTGAAACAAACAAAGTTCACAAATATTTAGACCTCTCAAAATTGTAAATCAGGAGAGATAGATTGCAGACTCTTAATGATTTTTAAAGATTGCTAGAAGATATTTTTAATTTATGGAAAAATGTTAGGATGAAAAACACATTAGATATATTTTCAAGGTCAAACATATATTTTAGAGGGACAGGACTACAAACACTTCAGAGATCTCTAGAATTTAGGATATTTTAGTAACATAGATTTTTATTATTTTTACAACAATGAAATATCTTTTCCTAGCAATAACAGTCTTCTTCAGAGAAGATGATAGGTATTGAAGAAACTCAAATTAGAGTTGATCTTTTTGTGGCAAAAATTAGCCACTGGGCAAGCAAGTGCCCTTGCCTTCACTGCTTATCGTATTAAGTTCAAATTAGACAAGTAGGACATACAAAAAGAACTTCCTAACCATTCCCGAACAAAGTAGAAATAATATTCTGCTTCACAGAAAATTCTGTCAGATATGCTAGGCCTGCCTGTATGCCAAAGACTGATGTTTCAAAAATTCAGAAGAACTTTGAGTATCTGTCCAGGCAGCCACCTCTTTTACTTTTCAAGTTTTGGGGGCATTGCTTGTTTCTATGCCCTATTTACTTAGCTGATATTACTTTCTTCTTTTGTCTCTGAGGGAGATGAAGATGAAATAGTTATAGTTTTCCAGTGACAGTTTTAGAAAAGAAACTCACTTAGTGGTTAAGATATGTAAGTTTGAGAGACACCAAAGGATAGTTTTCAGTTAGTAATATAATTTAAATAGAAAATGAATTAGATACAATCTTTTGGACTCACCAAAATAAAACAAGTAATGAAAAATTTTATTTGTACTTAAGAATTGTTAATGTACTGGACATTACTCATATAATTATTGCCTGCATATATTTTATATAATTATTGTACATAGTTTTTTATGTTAGTTATAACTTTTATTTTTGACAGAGAAAAAGGTTATTTAGAGATATAATGTATATTTAATAAAATCATCCTGGAATATCAGAGAACACAATCACCCATAGTCAAGCCACACCTTTAATCCCATCACTCTGAATGACCAAGTCATGACTCAAGTCTTTAATTTCTTCACTCATGAGACAGAGATATTTTTGTATTTCTGTGAATTTGTGACCTATAAACCAAACATTAATATCTTTCACCTTTAATCCTAACTCTAGGATTATAATGCAGAGTTTGACCTGAAAGTGAAACAACTCGGCAGGAAAAATATTTAAAGCAGGAGAAGTCAGAGACTCAAGTATCCTGTAGATGTGACCAACGAGGCTGAGGACTCTTGAAGAGAGTATTTAACCTGTTAGACCTGAGAAGTTGGCTGAGTGAGACTTGCCTGTGATCCATTTTATCTCTTTAATACTCCAGCTTTTCCAGAATATCTGTCTCTAAGTTTTCTTTAAGTATTAACTAGAATTAATTCAATACCATATAACCAAGCTTCTACCTGCAAAAGGTGTCTTTTGTTATCTATAGTTTGAGCTCTCTAATCCTTCAGTAGACCAATTATATGCTCATGCTTCTAGGCTTCCATATGAAGACTAACAGAAAACAATGAATTCAGTTCAAGTCCTTAAAGTTAAAAGTGTGTATTTTTGTGATAATTCTTAGTATTTGATCCTATTATGAATCTTTTCAGAAATATGGCAGTCCAGGAATTCAAGATTAAATATATATTTAGCATGCTTTCTTTGCTCGTATCTCAATCTCAAATAATTAACTAGCTTAAGATGTTTTTTTCCTGTTATAACTATCAATTTTAGAAATCATACAGCTTAATTCTATATTTTTCTAACTAAACACACCAAATTTTTCTTATTTCACTTAAAATATCTTTACTTCCAATGGTCACTGAAAAAGTTATTTCAAAATTTTCCCAGAAGCTCCCTTTAATATCTTTTGTTTCACTTTTTGTTTCTTGTTATTCTCATCCCAGAAGTCTTGTTCAGTGTTACAAAATATTTCTTCTCCATATCTTGTCTAGTTATTACTATTCTTGTTCTGTGAGAACTTATGAGAGTCTGATAAGCTACACTTACACCTTTGGAGGACCATGTCCTAAATGACTGACTTTTCTTCTCCCGAGGTTCCAACTCTCCTAAGTTCTACCATGTTGGTCACATTAGTGACTAAACTTGTAACACAGAAACTCTTGTGAGTAAAACACATAACAAACATTAGTAGATACAAAATTATATTTGTAAAAACAGTGATAACAGTAAATGATAAACAAAGCACAATGCTCCCATTGTGTGGATAATATAAATTTATTCACAGCTTTACCAGTAAAACTCTTTGCATTTTAAATGCAGAATGCAGTATTATTTTTCAGCATGTGCAGCTACTGTATTAAGAACTGATTGAGCAGTGACTTACCTTGATATATCACTAGTTATCAATTTTGAATTCTTTTCATGTATAATCATCTATAAATAAAAATGTAATGTATACCTTTTATTATACTACATCTTCAAACCATTCTCTAATTTTGATATAAATTTCTCAAGTCATTCTATATTTTACAAAGAGTATTTATCCCATTCTTTCCCATTCATGTTTTTTCCTTAACAGATGAAAAGAGAGCTTGTATTAGCATCAACTATTGTTGGAGAAATGCAGGGGATATATGTAATGGTTAATTGGCACAGCAATTTCTTATTTTTTCTTCATCAATTACAGGCCTCAGTAACTAATGAATCCAAGTAGGTAGCTATGCTAAAATTTACAGCAGTGGTCAATTGTTTGTTATAAAGAAGAAAGATAAAGTATTTTATTTAATTCTGAAGAAAAAAAAACAGGAACTGAGGCATTGTTAAATGTCTTTACTCTCTCATACTCTTATTTTGTGCAGATGAATAAATAATAATTTCTTTACAGAAGTGTCATATACAATGATATTATATGTTAAGTACTTATCCAAGTAGGAGCTAGAATTTTTGGAATAATTCTATAGTAAAGAAATAGCAAAAATATTGATTTGAACCATAGAATTGCTCAGATCTCTCCTAGAATCATATTTCACAACTAGACAACAAATCAAGCTCTGAGCAAAATTATAACACAGAAAAATCATGGTTCTCAAGCTCCTTTCAGAGTGCTCACTGTATTTTCATTGTGTTTGGTTATTGCAGAAACAAAAAATTTCAATGTTTGCTCCTAACAAGTGATATTGGCTCAATTATAGATCCCCATGATAAAGGAGCTAATAACCAATAGTTAACCATAAAAAACTATGCAATATTTAACTCTGACATAAACCAAGAGTGTGTTTATCTGCTGAGACATCACTTGTTAGTATATTGAAATGTACACTGAACACTTATTAGGTAATAGAACATTTAATGTTTGTCACTAATGAAGCATCAACACTGAATACAATAATAAAAATATGCATTTCAAAATAAACTCTGTTTGCCTTTCTATAGTTCCATTCATCTGACTGTCCTCTTTATTTCTGCCTAAAACATGTAGGAAGGTTTTCTCAAGCTTCAACATAACAACATTTGTTAATGACTCTGAGCAAAGAATGATTGTACTCCTTCTGTGAGTCAAGAAAAATTTGTATTTAAAATGTCATTTTGGTATCTACAAAATGACTCAGCAGGTAAAAGCACTTTCCATGAATGCCCAAGGCCATAATTTTATCATTCAAACTCATAGGGTAGATGAAGAAAACCCACTCCACAAAATTGTTCTCTGACCTCCACTTGTACACACACCCACACTCATACAATAATAAAGTTTTCTAAGTGCAATAATTAATAAAGACATATATGAAAAATAATGTTTGTGTATATACATATTTATGTATTTTTAAAGAATACTTATTTTTCATTAAATATCACATTATTTTTCAAAATTCAAACTTTTATAAAGTATATATGAGGTTAGGCAGTGTACATAAAGTCTGAGACAAAATCGTCAAGTTTTAAATTGTATTATGGCCTGCACTACTTGAGGTTGTAAAGTCAGGCTCAGGCCTGTGAATTGAAAAGACACAGACACTCAGGTTATTTGTTTAAAGAGAAAGCCACTTTATTGAATCCCAATCTCAGCTTAAATACAGGGCTACATAGGACTGGAAGCACAGTGGGAATTCCCCAGGCCAGCTGACAAAATACTGACTTCAACTTCCTGTACCAACCCCTACAGGCAGGAAGACCAAAACAAACTAGACAATGAAAACCACAGAATATGCAACTAGTTATCCACAAGCTAGATCCTTCAAGGCTTAGAGTGCAGGTGAAGATCAGAACAGTGGCCTATAAGTCCCCCCTTTCAATAATAAAATGAATAGGCTCGTCTTAGGTGGTCCAGACATTAGACATCTTCTTACCCATCATGGGATGGTGCCTAGGTTACAAACAAACATCCTGTCTTAGGTTGAGTCTATCCCCCAACCTTTACTCATCATTGACTCACTAGTCACTATTGGCCATGCTCAGCCAAATCAAAACATCATACTTCTCTTGAGCCAGAAAAAATAATACTTGTGGTGTGGCAAAATTGACCTAAGCCTGCATTTTATGCTAACACTTAGGTACAGGATCAGGACAATGCTTCCTGTGCAAAGAAGCACTCCTAAAAAAAAGGGTGCCAGTTCAGTCATTAAAGTCTGCCTATAAACTGAAGGCCTTTTAGTCATAAGTCAATCTTTGAGTAAAAATCAAAAGACACAGGCAATGCAATTTTTCCTGAACTATGGCCAACTGCAAATATAACTGTAATATCCCCTTATTAAAATCATTCTAAGTGGTGAGGGCATTTGCAACCCGCCCAGGGAAAATATCCACTGTGCTTTGCTACCATGGCAGTTTGACTCAGGGAAAAGTCTGCAGCAGAGGCAGAATCCCTCTTGGGTTGATGCAAGATGTGCTGATTGTCATTCTCTGGTAATGGGACAGGCACACAAACCACCATGGCCGTTCTTTCAGGTCCTCGGCAGCTCTTTAGGTGATATACCTACTCAGAAACTGTTTACAATTCCAGACACAGAAAAATCATTTATACAGAAGAATCAAGATAATCAGACTCTTTCTAATCTAGCAGTTTCATTAAAATAGGTGACAAACACAATTGCAATGGAGACAGGGGACCCTACCCACTAGAATTACATAAAGATCATGTAAGCATCTAGGGAACTGCTCAAGACACTTAGCCCACAGTATGGGTACACTCTTCTCAAAGCCCACACTACCCAGCCAGCATGCACTGACTTGGGAAACCCAGGATAGGCCCTTGTAGTAGAGTTAAGATTGAGAGCATCTATACCTCAGAAAGGCTTGCCACTGTGGCATTGGCAGAACATTCAGCAATAAATGTGTTGCTTGGAGAAATGCATTCACTTTTAATTTCAAAAATATAGGAATTCCACTAAGTTTCCACAAATAGAAGTTGGGCTCAGCCAGATCAGCCAGAATAGCAGGTTTCCCCAAGGAATAATTAATAGACAGAAGAAGGGGTCAGACGGAGTTTCCATTTTAACTGGCATCAGCAGTGGGGGATTCTTTACCAATGTCCACTGAATTTCTTGAAAACTTCAGGTGTATTCACAGTTAAAAAAATGTTAATACAAAACTTATTGTCTTCCAATGAAAAGTCCAAGAACGCAGTAGTTCATCAGTCAATGAAGCTGTAAGTTTCAACTAATCTTCATTTTATCTTGGAATTCTGAAAACGGAGTTTCTCATAACAGTGAAGTGAGGATCTAGACAAGTAGAAAAAGAGCAAATCTTTCTTCCATGTCCTTTGTAAAGGCTTCTACCAGAATGTATGACCCAGATTTAAGGTTTATCCTCCTATCTCAAAGGTCTGAATTTAGGGTGGGTCTTCCCACTTCAAATGACTCACTTAAGAAAAATCCCTCACAGTTGTGCCCAGCTTGGATATTACTTAATTTCAAATGTAGTCAAGTTGACAGCTAAGAATAAGTGTCACAAACACCTAATTTTCTAGTGTGTCATGCTAATTAGCCCTAATCTCTGCTCTCTGTGACAATAAGACCCATGTAACTAAGGGAGTCAATGAATTGTTTCAAATGCTAATAAGATGCTCTATAATATCTATACATTATATCATCTGTGGAATCTTTGTTAGCATCATGGAAATTTATTCATAAGCTTTTAGTTTGCTTGTTTTCATTGCTCTACTTTCTTTCTCTCTCTTTTGCTCTCTCTCTTTGTTTTCTTCAAGGCAGGGTTTTTTATATCTAAGAGCCCAAGCTATGTAGACCACACTGATTTTGAACTTCTAGTGTTCAAGCTGCTTCTGTATTCTGAGTCCAAGGATTAAAGTTGTAAACCAACACTACCAGGCAGGCAGAGATATTTGATGCTCAGTAGTGATGTTCTTATAGGTGTATTTACATAGTCATGTTGGGAAAGAGGCTGATTCATGAATAACCTTGGGACTAGTTTGTAACATTTTTGTCTTTCTGAACTCCATAATGGGCTCAGAGGCCACCCCAGTGTAAGCAATCTCTCATTGAGACTCTCTTCATATGTGATTCAAGGTTATTTCAGTTTGGCTATGAGTGATAACAATAACAAATGTCTTTAGCAAAAATGTCTGATCTGGTGTTTGATGAAGTGGAAGAATAAGAAGAGTTTAGGGGTTCCTGGAACCTCACTGCCAAAAATTCCTAAGAGGTAAACTATACTTGGTGCTGGATTTTTGTTGAGTAACTTAGAGCTTATAAGACCATCAAGATGTAGTCATGGAGGTATCTCTGATTTTTAACTGATATATTTAATTTGGGTTCCAAAATTATAGGTTTCCTTGTTGCTTTTTCATAGACTTTTTTTTTTTTTAAGTGGCTAAGCCAATCAATAACTTGGTCTTTCCCCCCAAATTCCCACAGAGTTTAAATCTTTCCACTCCAGTATCATCTTTCTGTACTTTCATTTTACTATGATTTTATATTCATATATTTAGGGTATCATCTTTGGTGGCATCCTTTTAGTTTGCTGGCTTTCATGGTCCATAATTTTCTTAATAAATTATTTAGTCACTGAAAATGAGGTAGAGAAAAAAACTAAATAAATGTAATGAAAATGATAATACAATATGAAAATATGCCAATTTCCACTATGTAACTACTCTACTAATTATGAAAGCTAAGATATTCAAAACTAAAAGAGACAGTTTCCTCATTTTTTTTCAGAATTTATCTAATAGTACTGATTTGCTATATCTTATAGGGTGTACCTTACTATCTCAGAAATTTGCATAATCATAGAATGCTTGATTAAGGATTGGAAGCTTTGAATGTAATGGATATGCATGGATGATTAGCTGTAGGAGGGGATCTGTAATTATGTGGTGAGTGTAAATATAAATTTTTATCTCTTTGAACTTTCACAATAAACGTAATACAAAGTTGACTTTTTAATTTTTTTTCTAGTTTTAAATTTAAAACAAAAATTAAGAGAAAGTAAATAGAAACTTATGTCTTAACCTTAATCTTCTGAATGGTAAGATTTCAATGTAACTATTTATTACTATATATATATATATCATATTATATTAATACATATTAATATAGACATGTACCATATCAGTTATTTTATTATTGCATTAATGTTGTATAATACTATAATATACTATTATAATTATAATATCAAGATTATGTTAATATAGAAAATCTATATAGAAACATTGAGTAATATTAATATAAAATATATTACTATATGCATATATAATGTATATATTATACTAATTAAATATATATATACACATGCATACTTATGGTGGGGTGTGTGTGTGTGTGTGTATGTGTGTGTATTGTGGAAATATAAACAGAGCTTTCAGTGCCTGTTAATGAGAATATGACTCAGAAATTTGCTAGGCAGTTTAGCATAAAGGACCACAGAATGGTATAATTTTGTGGCTTTTCCTTGGCTTAAAGCTGAAAATACCCATAATTCTGCTGGCAATTTTATCCATCTGAAAGCTAAAATGTCAGAAATGTTTAATCCAAAATATCTTTGGCTTTGCTCTGGCAAAGGGCCACATATACCAGAAAAGAGGTCAAGTCTTTTATTTATGTTTCCCTAAAGCTCTTTCTCTTTCTTTAAAAGAAAAAAATAATAATATAATGAAACTGGGATGGATTCAGACACCTGGAATGGTTAGTGGAAGGATCAGCTTTTGCCTCCATCCATGCTTCCGCCTAGTAAAGCCTTAGAAACTTGAGTGTCATACAATGGTATTCTACTCTCTGGAATTCATTACTGCTCAATAAGAGTTCTTCTCTCTCTAAAGCCAACTACAATAAAATCTTTTCTTCTTTTTTGATTTCTTTATTTAAGAGGGTTTGTTTTGACTTTTTTTAAAATACCAACCACAGTTACCCATCCTTCTCCTCCCCGACTCACCCCCAGCTTCCCAAATCACCTCCCATCCACTCCTCAAAGAGGATAAGGCCTCCCCTTGGGAGTCAACAGAGTCTGTGATATCAAGTTGAGGCAGGAGCAAGCCCCTCTCCCCCATATCATTGCTGAGCAAGGTATCCCTTTTAATCAGATGTTTCTCTGGTCCAACCAGATAGTCCCACAGCCATCACACAAAGTCTTATGTTAATTATAAACTGTTTGGCCTATGGCTTGTGCTTATTATTTGCTAACTCTTACACTTAAACTAACCCATGATTCTTATTCAAGTTTAACCACATGTCTTCTTTCTTTTTCTCAGTGCAGCATTCTTATCTTCCTGTGTATTTGTTAGTCTCTCTTTGCTATTCTTGTGTGATTGTCATACCTATATTTCTTGTCTGCCTAGCTTCTGGCTAATAAGCATTTTTAAACCAATTTATACAGTGATAAATATTTACATTGTACAAAAGCAGAATTCCTCCAGTAATTATTTACAGGTAATAGGTTACTAAAAGAAAGTATTGGGATAATGAAGTATAAATCCTGGTCCCACTGCCAGAGGCCCCACCAACTGCTCAAGCTACTCAACTGTTATCCACATTCAGATGGCCCAGTTTGGTTCCAGGAAGGTTCCCCAGAAGTTGGATCAGAGTCAATGAGTTCTCTGTACTTCAGTCAGCTGTCTCTGTGGCTTTCCTGATCATGATCTTGACACCTTTGTTCATGTAATCTCTCATCCCACTTTTGACTGGATTGAGAGCTAGACCCCATACTTAGCTGTGGATCTCTGCATGTACTTCTATTCACTGCTGGATGAAGGTTCTATGATAACAATTAGGGTGGTCATCTATTTGATTACAGGGTAAGGCCAGGAGAGGTACCCTCTCCACTATTGCATGGAGTCCTAGCTAGGGTCATCCTTGTGAATTCTGGGAGTTTCCCTAGCACCAACTTTACCCCTACCTTGTTTCATAAATTCATATAAACAATAATATAAAGGTAATACCAATTTCACACAAAATATATCTACCATTAAAAAAGTTTCTGTACAATACTTAAAATCATAATTAAATTTGGAATTTAATTATCTGTTTGCATTCATCATTAAATACTATTATAAAGAATCATAATTAATTTTATAAACTAATTTTTTCTTCTTTTGTAGTGACTACTTGGACATGTATTCCACTGTGTAAATTAAAAAAATCAATATTGCTAATAAAAAAATCTTGCTTTATTATATAATTCTGAGAGAGAAATATAATAATTAGATGTTATATCTAATTTTCAAAAATCCAAATGTTTTAAAAATCAACTAACTTGCTTTATCAAAAATTATCATTTACCTAATTTTAGAAATTCAACATTGCAAATAATTCTTTAAAATGGGTCTGTGGAAAAATTCTGTTTACAAACATCGCCAAAAGAAGAAAAGAAAGAATGTTGATATTTTTTGCCAAATTAAAGTTCTTGCTATTTCAGTTAAGATTACAAATACATCAAATTTAATAATACTATGATTCTTAATTTTATCAGAGTTACTGAATCATACAGAAATATAAGAGCAAGAACTGAGACTAAAATAAAGGGGGATCCAGAGATAGTAAATACCCAAAAGTTAATTGAAAGTGGAAGTAAAAACAAGTTTGACTGAATGCAATATGTGTTGGATTAGTTAGAAAAAAACACCACCAAAGTTCTTCCAAAATATTTGTTGAGAAGTTTTTAATGAGTTAATGACCCTCAATAGTCAACTGACTTCACTAAGTTTTCTTTATAAATTTAAGAGATATGGTCTTATAATATTTTCTCCTATATAAAGACATTACACAGATATCTGACCAACATTGTAAAGCAAACACAGAGAGAGGGAGAGAGAGAAAAAGAGAGAGAGAGAGAGAGAGAGAGAGAGAGAGAGAGAGAGAGAGAGGGAGGGAGGGAGAGACAGAGACAGAGAGAACTAGCACTTTATAGGCACCTAAATATAACTTTATTTTTTTTAATTTTCTTTGGAAAATCTCAGCATAGTACATTTTCTTTTTGTCTTCTTTGTTTATTAAAGTACAATGAATTATTTACTGTAACTGGGGTACATGATTTATTATAAGTATAGCACTATGACTGAATTCACAGACTTAAATAATCATGTTCTTTTCAGGTTTTAATATGTAAAATGCACATTAATCTACATATTATATCTCACACAATTAGGATTTTCCCTTCAAAAAATTTTATTTTTCTCAAATATGTGAATTTAAAATAATATAAAATAAATCTGAAAATTAAAGCTTGTCTTTAATAGATGAAGGTTATATTTATTTATATTTTAATACTGAGAGTACAATGGTTGTTGAAATGAAATTATTTATGGTTTCCATATTATGATGTAAATCTCTGAATCAGCTCTGGGAGAAATAAAAGCAAATACAAAGCCTTAAGTCTATACAAAGTCTATATGAACAATTTGCCATAGAATCCAGTTCTATAAGGTAATTTTTTAAAATATTAATAACTTAGTGATAGCTTTTTCCTCACATAATTCTATTTGAATTCAACAAGTATTAAAACTTTTCTATGATCAAAGTACACGGATTTCAGAGTATAAAGTTAGGTCTTAGGCTATGAATGAAATGTGTGTGTTCATATATTTCTTCCTTGATGTGAAATTCCACTCTGTGTATTCAGCACATTAGTATTTACTTGAAATGGGTGACAGATGTATTAGAAAGAGCACAAGGCTTGTGATTGAAATCTTGCATCCAATTCTCAAAGCTCAGAGATCTTCAGCAAGTTTTTCAATTGCTTTGAGCCTCAGGTACTTAAGGGAAAATTCTCAATCTCAAAATGTAAATGTATGAGTATGCGTTGTGTGGATAGCATAATTGAATAATCCAAACAAGTTGACTGGCTAAGGATAACAAATAAATGTTACTTATTCACCATTTCTGTTAGGTTGACAGTATAAAAATATATTTAGAACAATATAATATTCTTGGCATGCAAATAAAAGTTAAAATATTAATGCAATAAGTCCTTGACAATAGGAATGCAGAAAAAATATTTGCATGCCTACATGAATAAGCAATTCTGAAATCTAGAAAAAAAATAATTTATAAAAATTCATAAAAAAACTATGAAAGCAAAAATGTTTTGGAAGTGCTATTTATAAAATCTGTAAGTCCTCAAGTCTTATCCATTATTTTTTCTTATTTGATATATATATAATATCATAACATATGTACCTTTAAATCTAAAATGTGAATTTCTTCAATATGTGTGATGGTTTTGTGTATATGTGGTAGAATTGGTATGCAATATATGTGTGTGCTACATTTGCCAATGTGTGCAAGTGTATGCATCTGTAGATGTGTGAAACAATAGGAAGATGTGTGTGTCTGTAAGAATATTTCCAAAAGAAATGTTGACAGGAGAAAAAAATTCATCCTGAAAGCTTGTAAGACCATCATCAAATAAACAGGAAAAAAAAGAAAAGAAAAAAAAAAGAGCAAGTTCAACTCCAGAATTCCCATCTTTATAAATCTATGCTACAGAATTGACCCTGTTTCAAACAGAACCAAACAAAAACATGTATATAAAGGCATATAAGTTACTCATCAAGCTTAAATTTTTGAAAATATTTCTTTTTTTTTTCATGTGAGTACACAAGCAAAAGCAAGCGAGCCTACGATGGCGAATTACTTCCTTTTTCTATGCTTAGTAATCTTTGATCATTTAAAATTATACTCTGAAGACTTATTTTATGTTTTGAAAATGGATGCACACTGATCACAAAGAACTCTTATAAATGATTTTATTCTATTTTTACTAGTGTCATGGAGCAAATGTTGAATAAGTTATCCCTGTGTAGTGGGACTATGTTCTAGTATATTGTATCCTACTGGTTTAATAAAATGTTGACTAGCCAGAAGGCAGACAGAAAAAAAAATGATGCCATTGTGTGGTGATATATTACATATTTAATAAAAATAGCCTGGTATGTCAGAGAGAGGAAACAGACCAGAGTCAAATCTCACCCAACAAACTTCTAATGCTAAAAGCTATCTTCCAGCTTCTTCAGCCTTGCTTCTCATTGCTTCTACAGAATAAATCTCTGGCTTCCTCTCTCTGTCTTAAATACCTTCCGCACCCAGTTGTTTCACTTCCAGGTTCAACTATGCATCTTATTCTAGAGTAAAGATTAAAGGTGTATGAGCTACTACTAATTGACAGTGAGGCATTGAATTCACACAAACACAGAAAGATCTCTGTCTCTGGAGTTATGGAAATAAAGGTGTAGATCTCCACTCCCAGTTTTTCCTGTGCTGGGATTACCACTCTCTGACCCTCCTGGCTCTACTCTATGTGGATCTGTTCTCTGATATCCCATACTGGTTTTATTAAATATATGTCACCACACCCCTGTTTTACAGATCTCAGTCATCATGAATTCCACAATGAAATGGAAGCAATGTCCTAAGACTGTGAGCCCAAATAAACCACTCCTAATTAAGTTGCTTCTTGCTAGGTATTTGGATAAAGTAACAAAAAGGGACTGATAAAGAAAATTGGTAGTGGGAATGTAACTATTCCTTTGATGAATCTATCCATGTAGAAAGTCAAAGAATTTGAAGCTGTGAAACAAGGAAGCCCTAGGAAACTTTAAGCACAGATTAATGAGAAATTCTGGAAGTAAAATAGAAGATTATGTTTAGAAGAAAAATTTAGCAAAAAGACTGTGTTTATGAAGAAAGGGGAATGTTGGCATAGATCTGTGGGCTTGGCATTTTGCAGATGGTGCTGGTGAGTCATATATAGTGGGTTCATATAATAACATGTCAGAAAAATAAATATATAAAACTGATAAACAAATGTTAGGGAATAAGAAGAATTCTACAGGAAATGGGACTATAGGTAATTGATGTTGTATTCTGATATAAAAATGCTAAATTCTGCCTGAGAACTTAATATTTGAGTAAGGGTGAATTAAAAAGTAGAAGGTTAAGGTGTTCGTTGGAAAAAAATCTAAAGATATCAGACAATATTACATCTGGCTGTGGCAAGGTTTTTGCATACTGACTTACCTAGGTTTAGAATTAAAGTAACTCAAAAGAAAAGCAGAATCATATAGAAGATATATAGTTTAGCAAGGGAAGGAGTCAGAGCCTTTTTTTTAATGGTGCAGACAAGGCAAGAATAGCATCTGTATTTTTTAAATAGCACAAGGAGAAGACACAGACTTCATGAGGGAACAACAGAAACAATGTCTGGAAGGCATGGCTCCACTGCTTCAGGAGTGATATGTACATTGATTTGTAATATTTTCATTTCAAAGGAGAATGAATGAGCACCTAAGAAGAGGTTAACTTCAAATGCACTTAGAGACTGTATATTTGGTATGTGTGCCCTTTTACTATAAAATGCCTTAGAAAAGTAATTGACAGGTTTGTGATTACAGCCTATCCCAATGAGAAAGTCAGGGTCACAGAGCAAGAGGCACCTGCTCATATTTTATCTTCTATCAGGAAGCTTTAATAAAGCAAGGTCTGTGCTCAACTTCTTCCATTCTTTTAGTTGGAGTAGGAGGATTCCCTGAAATTGTTCCACCCATATTTAGGGTAAGCTTTTCTACTTCAACCAAAATAATATTTTACAGATATGTACAGAGATTTTTTTTTCTATTTTGACTCTAATTCCTACTAAATTTACAATCATGAATATCTACCAAAAACTTGACTTTTGTATACTTGACACCTAAAATTATCACTTGTAAGATACACAATACAGGCACATGTGCACCCATACACAAACACATAGTCACACACCACACACACAAAATATCTTAAAATATCCCTATAGTCTTATATATACATATCTATTATACATACAATATGCACATACATATATGCACACCACACACACACACAAAAAAAAAAACAACTTAAAATGTCCCTATTGTCTTTAAATTTTCCAGCCCTTTGAAAGTCTAAATTTCAAGTCTTGTGTGATTCTGATCTCAATCTGTTACCACTTAGCTCCAAAATCCAGCTATCTTGTCTCTGTACACAATGATAGAATGAAATTCCCATTCTACCTGGAAAGCATGGAAACAGAAAGAAATATGGATACCATAGAAAGACTGAAGTCCACAGGAAATATTCTGATTTCCAGCATTTTGGTCACATGATAGAATCATTTGAGCTCCAAAAGGGTTAAGAAGCTTTGCCGTCCATATCTGCCACACAAAATAAAATCACCCTCTGTTATGTTTATGCAACTCTTTATGCATTTTTCCTTGGTCTGGTGGATCTGGGAATTTACACATCCTGGTGTCTCTATCCATAATTGGGCAATATCTTCACAGCTTCCCACAGTGGCCTCTCAGAACCTCCTGGCAGGAATTACTACATAATTACCTGGCCTCAGCAGTTCTCTGGAGCCAGAATATAATAATCTATGGTTCTATTAATCTTACATTCTTTTATTCCCACAAATCATGAACTGTTTAATCTTACATTATTTGTCCCTTCAAAACATGAGTTGTGCAGATGATACCACCCTGTTCTGCTACAGGCTTAGGTCTGGCTACACTGGTTTACAGCTGTATCAGCATTATGTGCTTACTCTGAGGAAGAGTGGTACCCTTCAATGCCATTCTCAGTATAGCCTCTCCTTTCAAGTAAATTATTACTTTCAAAGTTTGTTATCTTTGGCTTATGTAGTCTTGCTTTCAGAGCAGTGTTTCCACTGTCCCACTGAAGAAAGGTTTCTGCATAAAAAATTGTTGCCTTTTTTCAAGAAGTGCTTTGTATTCAAAATATGTATGAATGCATGTTTGTGTGGGGGTTTATGTGTTGTGATCCCTCACAAGTAATTATAAGGAAAGTGAACCATTTTCCTTTGTTTATATGACCACACATCTCTAGATACTAGACTATTACACCCTGCAACTCTGATAAATTGTTTCTGTATTTGTGTACATTACCGCCCATCAAAAATATTTGCAGCAAAATTTGTAACTTACATGTCAAAGAAATCAAGCAGCTGCTAAAGGTTGTATATTTCATAAGTGTCTCAGTAGGTTGATCTCAAAGAGAATAATTAAAATGTGAAATCTATAAAGATCCCAGCATAAGCATACATGTATAAAGATGTATGCTTTTCCTTTATTAAACCATGAGTTAATATCAGACTTCCTGGTGAGCTGTCTTGATTTTTTTACATGATCTATTTTTTGGGTTGTAGGGAAGACTTGGGGTCTTACCAGGCTCCAATGCTGGGTAGATATCACGATGAGCTGGCACTCTAAGGTGTCTAGACCTGGAAAGCATATGCCAATTTGAATATACCCAGGAACAAGAATCCACCTAGGACTCGAGGGACAGTCTGCCCAGTATTGTATAGTTTGCTATTAGTGGGGAATTGTTACCATATCAAGAGATTAGTCTGCTTGGGTGTCTAGACAGGAGATGCAGGCAATGCTAGATCTTCACTCCTGTTTTTCCTTTTATTGTCTTTAGGTATGCTTTCCTTTATATGACATAAAAATATTTTCCATCAAGTAGAGTCCCTTGCTCCACACTTCCCTGCTTTATTTCTGCCTATGTTACCTGGGTTACCCACAGAAGGAAGCTCTATCAAAGAAAGTAAACATATTTTTAGTTATGTTAGAATGGTAGCCATTCACAATGAGAACAAGCATTTTAAGAAAAATAAGGGGCACCCAAAATATCTGAAAAGAAATTAATAGGCTCTAGCCTGCATAAGAAAGAAAAAAGAAAAGAAGAGGAAGAGGAAGGAGAAGAAGAAAAAGAAGAAGAAAGAAAAAAGAAAAGAAGAAGAAAAAGAAGAAGAAGAAGAAGAAGAAGAAGAAGAAGAAGAAGAAGAAGAAGAAGAAGAAAGTGATATTATTTGATATTATTCTGAGTTAGGACTCAAGGTCATGAAGTCCCAACAGAACCTCATAATTGTTTGTGCAAATGGCACTAGAGAGAAAATATTCTGGGAAAGAAAAATGCATCCCCTCTTTAAATGACTGTTTATACCTCCTACTATTGTAGTATGTCCTAAGGCAAGCCCATCTTCCTAGGAAAGGTCCCACCTACCTGAGGGAAGATTTCATAGCCCAATTAGAATGTTAGATCTCCATTCAGGCCAGGAGCTCTCTTCTCTCCAGAAGAAAATAACTTTTCCTAGATGGAGCTGTAGGCAGAGTTTTTGTGTTCCAACCACCGGCTCCAAAATTACCACAAGTAGTCTTAATATTAATTATAAATGCTTTGCCAATAGTTCAGGCTTATTACTAAGGAGCTCTTATAACTTAACTCATTTCTTACAGTCTTTGTACTGCCCTGAGGCTCATGGCTTTTACCTCTATCTCATTTTCTGTGTCTAATTCATTTTGAATTTGGCTGGCATCTCCTCTGACATTGCCCTTCTACCCAGCATTTTTCATGTGTCAAACTGTCTCATCCAATCTCTTCCCACTCAGCCATCAGTCAATCAGCTCTTTATTAACAATGAGAGTAGTACATATTTACAGTGTACAAAGATTTTTCCAAATCATGGAGCTTTACTGTTACTGTGAAAAGAGGACTAATCAAATCCATTTTTCTTTCTCCAAATAATGTCATGATGGTTGTACCTGTTCTGATTGTTGGATATAGAGTTGAAAGTATTGGTGTTTGCATTGCTGTGATTCAATGTTAGTTCCTTCTTTAGGGGATGATTTTTTTTTGCATGCATGTTCCTGTATATTTGGAGTATATATAATTATTATTATTGTTGTTGCTTTTGTTAACACACTTTGCAAGAGCTCACAGTTAAATAGATTTCCTTGATTCTCAGAACAAAATTTGAAGTTTTCATCAGAGTTAAGATTGATAAAGCCCTTAGAGACAAAGTTAAACTGTATATGTTTCGCACAGTGAGCTGGTTATGAACCCATGGGTAACAATGGTGGAATATTATGTTATAAGCACTAAATTGAATGGGGAATAAATTGACACAGAGTTCATGGTGGTAGTTAATCTTACATGCCAAAAAAATTGATTCAAAAAATTTTAGGTAATTATTGAAGCACAATTTTGGGGATATTTGTGAAGATATTTCCCAAAGACTCTTAATAGTGAGGAAATGAACATAGCATGAATGTTGGAAACTTAATCTTGTGGTCTAGGGTCCTTTTCGAAATATGAAGAAGTGGAAAACCAGGGAGATGGCTCAGCAGTTATATTTATTTGTTGCCAAAGTATATAACCTGAGGTTTGCACCAGGGACCCACATGCTATAAAAAGAGAAAGGACTTCTAAACATTGTTCCTTGAGTTCCATATGTGTACATGATTGATATCTTAAAAATATGGGAGAACAGAACAGAGGAAGGACCATGAGGAGGAGTAATTATCAATAAAGGCCCACTGGAAAGCTAAATGGAAATAGTTTACTAATAAAAATTTATTAATAAATTGAATATGTACATACATAAAATAAATTTAAAAGGCGTTATCATACAACAGGAGTGATATAACTAAACTAGGTATCATATATAGTAATACAAAAGTAAAATTTTATTCATAATTGTAGGCCCCTACTCTGACCTTCACCTGCACTCTGAGCCTTGAAGGATATAGCCTGTGGATTGTAGCTGCAAAAAAAAGGTATATTTTGGCCTTTCTGCCTGTAGGGGTTGGTATAGGAAGCTGGGCTTTTTACCTGAAGTCAGTATATTGTCAGCCACCTGAGGAACTCCAACTGTGCTTGCCACCCCAGGTAGCCCTGTATTTAAGTTGAGATGGGGATTCAATAAAGTGGCATTCTCTATAGACTGATTACCTAAGTGTCTGTGTCTTTTCAGGCTACAGCCCTGAGTCTAACTGGGCAACCCCAAGTGGAGCAGGTTGCTACAGCTGGTGTCCCACAGTGAGATCAGGTATTTGGGGTGAAGCTTATGGACCATCTCTGAAGAAGTTTGAGATGGAATAAAAGTAACCTCCAGCCCAGTGCCTTACTCAAAGCCCAGCAAGACTGTGTATGCCAGACACGCTATGAGAGGTCACCTTCAGAAGGCTGGATAATAGGTAAGATATAGGTTGAGGGTGGCTTGAGATATTTTAAAGTATGGGTGGCAGTAATTTTGTACAGGTTTTAAGCAAGCAGTTTTTTTTTAAGAAAAAAAAACAAAAAAAAAACAAAAAACAAAAAAACAAAAAACAGGACATCTTATTATTAAGATACCGACTGCACAGGAATTTTTTCTATGGTAATTTTGGAGGAAAGAGTTTTGGTTGTCCCTTAGGGAGCTATGAGTGCACAGTTGGTGCTTAGTAAAAGATGTTCTTTTGATCACCAATGTGAGGCATAGGAGGGGCCTGCAGAGCTGCCATGAACCTTTGAGGAGAGATTTGGATGAGGAGTCTGCCAAATCAGGGAAATATTAGAGGTTTGGGAAAAGACTTTGAGTAGAAAGTAATTTTAATAAAGCATTGGCTTGTTTGGCTGCTGCAAAATGTCTCTACCTTACAGGGCTAGCTGCTTCTCTTGAATGTAGCTCGCAGTGTTTGACCTAGGCTGATATTCAGTTATGTTTGTGGTTTCGACTACCACGCCTGTTCACAGAATGCTGGCTGATCAGGATTTTGTTTTTGGAAAAGGGCTAGGCCCAGCCAGTAGCAAAGAAATGGGTAATTCAGTGGATTTCTGGTAAGAGGACATCATTGGGAAAATTTTTCTTGGGGGCTGACGCCACCAGAATCTTGAAGCCGAGCATGCATGTGCAGGCTGCCATCCTGCTGGCCAATGCTAGAGGCATAATGTACATGTGTGGGACTCCACAGAGTGAGCTCCGTGCAAGGTGGTTGAGCAGCTGAGCCCAGCCATCTTAGCTGAAAACATGTTGAGGCTGGCCCTGTAGAGTGTGAGCCAGATAGGTAGCCCATACCTATTTTATAGAATTTGTTCAGCCTTTGATGCTGGCTATTTTTCCTTTGGCGCATGGCTGTTCTGGAATTTTTGAGCAGACAGGACCTATTCTTTGGGTGCATGCTCATGCCTCCCCTGATAAAGTTGTTCTCTCTTATCCCTTGGCTGTATTAAATGAAATTCATAAAAGAATTAAACTAAGCTTACAAACATTTGGTATCACATCACATAAAGTTATTACACCTTATTCTAATGAAGAGCTACAGTGGCTACAAGCCTCCAATGCAGAATGGATTAAGCCTTTTGTCCTAAAGAGCCTTCCACCACAGGCTGAGGAGGGGTCTGGGCAGCCAGGGTTCTTAGCATAGAAATGAGAGCAAGGCACCAAGCTACCTAGCATGTTTCTGAGTGGCATGGACACCAGATACTCAGCATATTCTGGGTACAGGCATTTGCTTAATTAAAACAGATAATGGCTCTGCCTACACTAGTCAAAATTTCACTAAACTCTGTGCTGATTTTACTATCTCCCATAAGACTGGGATTCCTTATAATCCTCAGGTCCAGGCCATTGTGGAGTGCTCTCATGAACTCATAAAGTCTATCTTTTAAAAACAAAGAAAGGGGAGGTATGCTGCCTCTCCCAAGGACCATTTGTCCTTCATTCTTTTTATTTTAAAATTTTTCACTGTGGATTCTCAGTTACATACTGCAGCTGATAGAAATTTGGGGCCTAGCAATGTGGCCTTAACTCAGGACAAATGGAAACACCTGCCTGATGGCACTTGGCATGGACCAGACACAGCTCTGGTATCTGGGAGAGGGTCTGTTTGTGTTTTTCCAAAGGATGCAGACAACCCCATTTGGGTGCCTGAGAGGTTAGTCCATACTGTGGAAACACCTGGACAGCAGTCTAATGAAATGGTTTCAAGAGATTCAGTGTACTAGGGTACAGAATCACATACTGCTAATGCCAGCGGGGCTAGAGAACTCTGTCTGGTCCCTTCTTCTGTCCATTAATTATTTCATGGGAAAGCCTACTATTCTGGGTGATTTGACATAGCCAGCCCAAATTTTCTATGTGTAGAATCTTAGTGGAATTCCTATGTTTTTGAAATTAAAAGTAAATGCATTTCCCCAATGCAACACATTTATTGCTGAATTTTCTGCCAATGCCACAGTGGCAGGCCTTTGTGAGGTAAAGATGCCCTTAATCTTAATTCTAGTACAAGAGCCTTTCCTGGGTTCCCCAAGTCAATCACTGCTGGCTGGGTAGAATAGTCTTTGAGTGGAGTTTGCCCATACTGTGGGCTAATTGTTCTGAGCAGTTCCCTGGATGCTTACACCATCTATAAGTAGCTCTAGTGGATGGGGTACTCGGTCTCCATTGCAATTAAGTATGCTACTTATTTTAATGGAACTGGCAGGTTGGAATGAGTCTGATTCTCTTGATTCTTCTTTATAAATGACTTTTCTAATGTGTCTGGAGTTTTAAACTGTTTCTGAGTAGGAGTATTAGTTGAAGAGCTGCCCGGGACCAGACAGAATGGCCATGGTGTTTCATGTGCCAGAGAATGACAATCAGCTCATCTTATGTCAACCGAAGAGGGATTCTGCCACTACTGCAGACTTTTCCCTGAGTCAAACTGCCATGGTAGCAAAGCACCGTGGATACTTTCCCTGGGCAGGTTGCAAATTCCCTGACCACTTAGAATGATTTTTATAATGGGATACTACAGTTTAATTTGCAATTGGCCATAGTTCAGGATAAAATGAATCGCTTGTATTTTTTTAGTTTTCTCAAAGATTGGCTTATGACTAAAGGTCTTCAGTTTACAGGCAGACTATTAGGACAGGGCTGGCAAACTTTCTATGGGGTACTTCTTTGCACAGGAAGCATTGCATTATCCTGATGCTGTACCAAAGTACTAGTTTAAAACCCAGGCTTAGGTTAATTTTGTCACATGGCAAGTGTTATTTTTTTTTCTGGCTCAAGAGAAGTATGATGTTAAGATTTGGCTTAGCATGGCCCATAGTGACTAGTGAACCAAGTAAGGCATTAGGGGATAACCTCAGCCTAAGACAGAATGTGTGTTTGTGACCTGGGCACCACTTCATGATGGTAAAGATTTTGCCTGAATTCCAGGCCACCTAAGACAGGTCTAGTCATTTTATTATTGGAAGGGTGGACTTCACCTGTACTCTGAGCCTTGGAAGATATAGCCTGTGGATACCTAGCTGCATATCCTATGTCTCCCATTGCCTGGTATGTTTTAACCTTCCTGCCTATAGTGGTTGGTAGTCTCACAGATTTAAATGTTTAGGAAGTGAAAGAAGGAGGAAACCTTTTTCAATTCCATGTGCTCTTGTTAGGGTATGTATGGACATGTTGAGGTAAGTGTGTTACAGAGGGTGAGCTTTAAGGTTCCAAAAGCCTGAACCACTCTCAGTTCCTACTCTATTCTTTTGCCTGCAGATATGGATTTATAACTCTTAGCTACCTTCCCGGTACCATGTTACTCACCATAAAGATAATGGACTGAAAATGAACTATAAGCAATGCCTACCCAATGATATTCTTTCTATATTTAGGGTTGTTGTAGTTATGGTGTATATTACAGTAATAGAACACTGACTAAAACAATAAAGTAGATGACTCTTTTCTTGGAGTTTGATAATGTTGTTATTTTAATTTGGAATATATTGATGTGAGAATAATGAATAATGTAATGCATAAAATAACATTTTTAAAATTCTTGTGGAACAGAATAAATAACACATTGGGTAATATATATATTTATAAAAGCAGAACAGATTTTCTGTATCTATTGTGTATTTACTAAAAAATAACATAAGACAAATATCCAAACCACAAGCTATAACAATGAAATGAAACTGTTTAAAGATTATTTTACACTATTAAGTGTGGAGGAAGGGGTATATAGAGCCAGATGTGAGTGTCAAATCCTCAAAAGTAATAATTACAAATAATTCTGAGTATACAAGCATTAAGTACTGGGAATAAAACTTGGGTCCTTTAACATTTTACTGGACCATAGCAATGTGCACTAGTAATACATATAGTTGTGACAGGCTAGATGGTCAACACATTCTAACATTTGGAGAGATTTTAAAGACTTTAAAAATTGGCTAGATAACACTCTTGTTTAAAATAGGGACAGAATTTTATTTTAAATGAGATTAAGCTTATTTCATAACACCATATAAAGAAAGAACATATAATATTTCTACATAAACAATGATGACAAAATATCAAGAGAAACACATCAAATATCATATGTAAACATATAGATGGTAACTTACATTTTTCTTTATATAATTAATCTGTAATATTTAAGCAAAGTTTAATCTTTATTAAACAAATATTTTTGCATACATGCCTTTATTTTAAACTTTCTATGCCTTTATTATTTATTTGACTTTAAGCAATTCTACCTGAATAGCTTCATCTCTCAGGCCTATCTCCTGTTCCTCCTTTTTTTTTTAATTTATAAAATAAAGTCTTTTTTTAATCCATGTGTTCCCTTGTTCTCTCTCCCTTCCCCCTCACAATCCCTCCCGGTTGGTCTTCAGCTTCCCTCTACTCCATTCCCCCATTCGCTCCCCCAAAAGGGCAAGAAGTCCCAAGGTAGGTCAGCTCAGCATCCACTCCAGGCAAGCTCGATTTTTTCATCCTAACGTTAAGACTGGGTTAGGTGTTCATCTGGAGGAAATGGGCTCTGAAGTACCAGTCCACAGAAACAGTCTGATCCCTCCCTGAGACACTACCCATGACAGTGGACAATTGCCTATCCTTGGAGGACCTAGTTCCTTTTCATGATGGTTCCTCAATGGCTGTTCTTAATTTAGTGAGTTCCCCATTGCTCCAACCAGCTATAGAAATCACTGTGAAAATTTTCCTCATAAATCCTGCCCCCTTTCTCATATACACTTTCTTCCCCTGCTCTCAGCTGGACCAGGAGCTCAGCCATGTATCTCTGCCTCTACCTCTAGTCATTGTTGGATGTAAGTTTTGTGATGGCACTTGAGGTGGCTATTTATTTGATTTTAAGGGAAGTCTTGTCTAGGCAACACCTTCACTATTGATTGGAGGCCTAGGCAGGGACATCTGTGAGTTCTTGGAGGTTACCCTAGCACCTGCTCTTTTTCCAACCTCACATTAGCTTCCTCTATTAAGATCTCCATCTCTTTGTTTTTTCTTCCTCCTTGTTGCTTCTGTCACTCAAACGTCTCCTTCTTTCCAGATTTGTTTCCTCACCCTCTTGATTGTGGTCCCTTATGCTCCCAATTAGCTAGGAAGATCTTCTCTATTTTTTCTTCCTAGGGGACTCCCTAGATGTCAATCTTAAATTCCTTCTGATCCCAAGATGTTCATGGGTTGTGTTTTGCAGCTTGTGTGTTCATTTTTTTTTTTTTTTTTTTTTTTTTTTTTTTTTTTTTTTTTTTTTTTTTTTTTTTTTTTTTTTTTTTTTTTTTTTTTTTTTTTTTTTTTTTTTTTTTTTTTTTTTTTTTTTTTTTTTTTTTTTTTTTTTTTTTTTTTTTTTTTTTTTGTCTAAAGTCCCCTAGTGTGCGAGTACATTTCATGCTTATCTTTCTGGGCTTGTGATACCTCTCTCTGGAGATTATTCTTCAAATCCATTCATTTGCCCGCAAATCTTAGGATGCCGTTTTCTTTTTCATTTTTAACTGTTGAGTAGTACTCAGTTGTGTAGATGTACCACAGTTTGTTAATCCATTCTTTAGGTGAGGGGAATCTGGGTTGTTTCCAGTTTATTGCTATTACAAATAATGCTGCTATGAACATAGGTAAGCTAATGCTTTTGGGGTGCAAATGTGTGTCTTTAGGGTGTATGTCCAATAGTGGTATTGCTGGGTCTTTGGGGTGATTAATTCCTAGTTCTCTGAGGAACCACCATATTGCATTCCAGAGTGGCTGAAGAAGTTTACCTTCCTGTGCCTTCTTTTTACTTATTTATTTATTTTGTATTTATCAAAAAGAAAAAACAGTAAAATGAATTTAAAATGCTGAAAAGTTAACAATAACTATAAAGAAGATAAAAATCATAAGCATGACTTATCAAGGGTGATAATGCAAATAAGATTGCTACACATATATTTACTTTGTGTTCAGCTTTCCCTCTGAATTTTTTTTCCATCCCTGTATATCCTTATTCAAGGTCCCTTCCCCCTCCTGCCACATCAGGTCATTTTACTTCTCTGCAACTCCCCATCCCCTCCCTGGGCAGGGAGCAGACAGTCCTATCGTCCCACTGACCCAATAATGCTTGGATCAGTCTCCACTCCTGGCCAAATCCAGTTTTGTCCCCCCTCCCTAAAGAGTGAGTCAGGTGTTCCTATAGTTGGAGTAGGGTCCGAAGGGTCAGTCCAGGGTGTTTCTGATCCCAAGCTGTTCAGTGGTTGTGGTTTGCAGCTTGGGCATGCTTGGCTTTTTTTTCTTGTTTGTTTGTTTAGAGACCACTAGTGAGTGAGTACATCCCCTGCTTATCTCTCTGAGATTGTGATACCTTGCTCAGGAGGATATTCTCCAAATCCATCCATTTGCCTGCGAATTTTAGGATATTATTTTTTCTTACTGCTGGGTAGTATTCCATTGTGTAGATGTACCACAGTTTGTTAATCCACAGGTTGTTTCCAGTTTCTTGCTATTACAAATAATGCTGCTATGAACATAGTTGTGCTAATAGCTTTGGAGTGTGAATGTGCCTCTTAAGGGTATACACCCAGAAGTGGTATTGCTGGGTGCTTGGGGACATTGATTCTCAATTTTCTGAGAAACTGCCATATTGCATTCCGAAGTGGCTGAACAAGCTTACACTCCCACCAACAATGGAGGAGTGTTCCCCTTGTTCCACATCCTCTCCAACATAGGCTGTCATCTGTGCCTTTTATCTTAGCCAATCTATCAGGTGTTAGGTGGTATCTCAAAGTTGTTTTGATTTGCATTTCTCTGATGGCTAAAGATGATGAGCACTTTTTCAGGTGCCTTTCAGCCATTCGTAGTTCCTCTGCTGAGAATTCCCTTTTTAGATCTGTACCTCATTTTTTCATAGGGTTATTCAAGGATTTGGGCTCTAAATTCTTGAGCTCTTTATATACCTTAGAGATCAGTCCTCTATCACTTGTAGGGTTGGTGAAGATCTTTCCCCATTTTGTAGGCTGTTGTTTTGTCCTATTGACAGTGTCCTTGGCTTTACAGAAGCTTCCTAGCTTCAGGAGATCCCACTTATTGATTTTTGGTCTTAGTGTCTGTGCCACTGGTGTTATATTTAGGAAGTGGTCGCCTGTGCCAATTTGTAGAAGTGTATTTCCCACTTTCTTTTCTATCAAGTTCAAAGTGGTTGGGTTTAAGTTGAGGACTTTGATCCACTTGGATTTGAGTTTTGTGCAGGGTGACAGGCACAGATCTATTTGCATTTTTCTGCACACTTCCATCCAGCTATGCCAACACCATTTATTAAATATACTATCATTTTTCCATTGAATGTTTTGGGCCTCTTTGTCAAAGATCAGGTGTTCATAGGTTTTTGGGTTAATTTCTGGGTCCTCAATTCTATTCCATTGGTCCACAAGTCTGTTTTTATGCCAGTAAAAGGCTGTTTTTATTCCTGTAGCTCAATAGTATAGCTTGAAGTCAGGGATGGTGATACCTCCTGAGGTTCTTTTGTTGAGTAAATTGTTTTGGCAATCCTGGCTTTCTTGTTATTCCAAATGAAATTGAGTATTGTTCTTTCAAGGTCCAAAAAATATTGTGGTGGGATTTTGATGGGCAGTGCATTGAATCTGTAGATTGCCTTTGGTACAATTGCCATTTTTACTATGTTGACCCTACCAATCCAGGGACATGGGAGAGCTTTCCATTTTCTGATATCCTCTTCAATTTCTTTCTTCAGTGATTTAAAATTTTTGTCACATAGGTCTGTTACTTCTTTGGTTAGAGTTACTCCAAGGTATTTAATACTATTTGCAGCTATTATGAAGGGCAATGTTTCCCTTATTTCTTTATCAGCTCTTCTATCTTTAGTGTATGGAAGGGCTACTGATTTCTTTGAGTTAATCTTGTATCCTGCTACATTGCTGAAGGTGTTTATCAGCTGTAGCAGTTCCTTGGAAGAATTTTGTGGGTCCCTTATGTATACAATCATATCATCTGCAAATAGAGATAGTTTCAGTTCTTCTTTTCCAATTTGTATGCCCTTAATCTCTTTTTGATCCCTTATTGCTTTAGCTAAAACTTTGAGAACTATATTGAATAGAAAAGGGGAGAGAGGACATCCTTGTCTAGTTCCTGACTTTAGAGGGATTGCTTTGAGTTTTTCTCCATTATGTTTGATACTGGCTGTCGGCTTCTTGTAAATCGTCTTTATTATATTTAGGTATTCTCCCTATATTCCTTATCTCTCCAGGGCTTTAATCCTAAAGCAGTGTTAGATTTTGTCAAAGGCTTTTTCCGCATCTAAGGATATGATCATGTGGTTTTGTTCCTTTAATTTGATTATATGATTGATAACATTTACAGTTTTTGTATGTTAAACCAGCCCTGCATTTCTGGGATGAAGCCTACTTGGTCGTGGTGGATGATATCTTTTCTACATTGTTGTATATGGTTTGCCAAAATTTTGTTGAGAATTTTCGCATCAATATTCATGAGGGAAATTGGTCTGTAGTTCTCCTTCTTTGTTGTGTCTTTGAGTGGCTTGGGTACTAAGGTGATTGTGGCCTCATGAAAGGAATTTGGCAATATTCCTTCAGTTTCTACTTTGTTTAATAGTTTGAGGAGTAACGGTAGTAATTCTTCTTGCAATGTCTGATAGAATTCAGCACTGAAACCATCTGGACCAAGGCTTTTATTTTTGGGGAGGTTTTTAATGACAGCTTCAATTTCCTTAAGGGTTATAGGCCTGTTTACAAAATTAATCTGATCTTCATTTAATTTTGGTAGATGGTACCTGTCCAGAAAGCTGTCCATTTCTTCTAGGTTTTCCAATTTTGTGGAATACAGATCTTCAAAATATGACCTGATAATTTTCTATATTAACTGGGGTCCTGTTATTATGTCCCCCTTTTCGTTTCTGATTTTGTTGATTTGAACACTCTCTCTCTCTGTTTTTTAATTAGTTTGGCTAAGGGCTTCTCTATCTTGTTAACTTTCTCAAAGAACCAACTCTTAGATTCGTTGATTCTTTGTATTGTTCTTTTTGTTTCAATTGTATTGATTTCAGCTCTAAGTTTGATTATTTCCTGCCAACTACTCCTTCTAGGTGAGTTTGCTTCTAATCGTTCTAAGGCTTTCAGTTGTGCTGTTAGGTCTCTAGTGTGGTATTTCTCAAGGTTTTTCATATAGGCATCTAGCGCTATGAATTTTCCTCTTAAGACTGCTTTCATTGTGTCCCACAAGTTTGGATACATTGTAGATTCATTTTCATTGAATTCTAGGAAGACTTTGATTTCTTTCTTAATTTCTTGCTTGACCCAGACATGGTTCAGCTGAGTGATGTTTAGTTTCCATGAGTTGGTAGGCTTTCTTTGGGTTTTGATATTGTTGAACTCTAACTTTAGGCCCTGGTGGTCCGATATGTTACAAGGGATTATTTCCATTTTTTTGTATCTGTTAACATTTGCTTTATGACCAATTATATGGTCAATTTTGGAGAAAGTTCCATGAGGAGCTGAGAAATATGTATATTCCTTTGCCTTTGGGTGGAAGGTTCTGTAGATATCTATGAAATCCATTTGCATCATAACCTCTTTCTGACTCCTTATTTCTCTGTTGAGGCTCTGTCTGGTTGATCTATCCAGGGTTGAAAGTGGGGTATTGATATCTCCCACTATTATGGTATAAGTATTGATGTGAGATTTGAGCTTTAGCAGTGTTTCTTTTACATAAGTAGGTGCCCTTATATTAGGGGCATAAATATTTAAGATTGAAATCTCCTCTTGACCAATTTTTCCTGTGATGAATAAGTAGTGACCATCTTGGTCCCTTTTAATTGCTTTTAGCTTAAAGTCTACTTTGTTAGATATTAGGATTGCTACCCCTGCTTGTTTCTTAGGACCATTTGACTGGAAAATCTTTCCCCACCCTTTATTCTAAGCCTGTGTCTGTCTTTGTGGTTGAGGTGTGTTTCTTGTAGGCAACAAAAGATGGCTTCTGTTGTTGTATCCATCTTGTTAGAGTGTGACGTTTTATAGGAGAGTTGAGACCACTGATATTAAGGAAATTAGTGACCATTGATTCATATTTCCTGCCATGTTTGGTGGTAACTTGTTTGTATTTCCTTTCTCTAGGGTATTCTTCTGTGGACTTATTGATTGTTTGTGATTTCATGGGTGTATCTGTGGTCCTTAGGTTGGAGTTTTCCCTCTAATACTCTGTAGTGCTGGATTGGTAGATAGATATTCTTTCAGTCTGACTTTGTCCTGAAATACCTTCTTTACTCCATCTATGTTGATTGATAATTTTGCAGGGTATAGTATTCTAGTTTGGCATCCATGCTATTTTAGCGTCTGTATAACTTCTGACCAAGCCCTTCTAGCTTTCATCGTTTCCATTGAATAGTCAGGGGTTATTCTGATGGGTCTGCCTTTATATGTGAGTTGGCCCTTTGCTTTTGCAGCTGTTAAAATTTTTTCTTTGTTCTGTATGTTTTGTGTCTTGATTATAATGTGGCGCATTGAATTTTTTTTGGATCATATCTATTTGGTGTTCTGTATGCTTCTTGTATCTTTATAGGCATTTCCTTCTTCAGGTTAGGAAAGTTTTCTTCTATGATTTTATTGAAAACATTATCTGTGCCTTTGAGCTGGTATTCTTCTCCTTCTTCTATTCCTATTATTTTCAAATTAGGTCTTTTCATGGTGTCCCAGATTTCCTGAACATTTTGAATTATGGCTTTTTTAGTTTTACTATCTTCTTTGACTGATATATCTATTTGAGCTACTGAGTCTTCCACTTCAGAGATTCTATCTTCCATCTCTTGAACTCTGTTTGTTATGCTTGTATCTGTAGTTCCAGCTTTTTTCTTCAGGTTTTCTATTTCCATTTTTGCCTCATTTTGTGCCTTTTTTATTGCCTCTATTTCAGCTTTTATTTCAGCTTTTAGTTCCTGGCATGTTTCTTTCATAGATTTGTTCATCTCTTCCAATTTTTTGTTTGTATTTTCTTCTATTTCCTTAAGGCTTTTTTTCATATCTTCCTTGAGAGCTTTGATGATCATCAAAAAGGAATTTTTGGTGTTGCTTCCTTCTGTTTCCTCTTCATTGTTCAGTTCAGGTCTTGTATTTGTAAGATCACCACTCTCTTCTGGAGTTACCATGTTGTTGTTTGTATTATTATGTAATTTTTTGCACTGACATTTGCCCATGGCTTCAGTGGTTCCCGCTTAGGTTGCTCCTGGTCATTTGTGGCACTCGGGCTTGTGTGCCTCCTGTCACCTCTCTCTGCAGGGTTTGAATCTACCCTTCAGAGACCCCAGAAGTTGTCTATTTGCTCAGTTTGAGGTCGAGGTGGGTAGCCGTGCAAACTCACTCAGTAGCAGCTGTGGGTATGGTGACAGGCAAACTTTATCTGCACCTGTTACAGAGTTCGCTGGGGCTTACTCTGCAGACAGCACCTGGTCCCAAAAGCAGAACCGGAACCGATGGGAGCTCAACTCTCCTTCCCTGGCTGGGATATAGGCACTTGGGCCTGGTGACCCCACCTCACCTCTTGGCAGGGTCTGAGTCTGTGCTACAGGGACCCCTGTAGTTATCTTTTGTTCAGTTTGAGGTTGAGGTCGGTAGCCATGCAAATTCCCTCAGTAGCAGCTGTGGGTATGGTGACAGGCAGACTTTCTCTGCCCCTGTTACAGATGCTCTGGGACTCTGCAGACAGCACCTGTTCCTGGAAGCTGAACCGGAACTGATAGCTCAACTCTCCCTTCCTGGCTGGGATATAGGCACTTGGGCCTGGTGACCCCTCCTCACCTCTGGTTGGATCTGAGTCTGTCCTTCAGGGACCCCTGTAGTTATCTCTTCACTCATTTGGAGTAGAGGTGGGTAGCTGTGCAAATTCCCTCAGCAGGAGCTGTGGGTATGGTGACAGGCAGAGTTTATCTGCCCCTTCTACAGGTGCACTGGGACTCTGCAGACAGTACCTGGTCCCTCCTGTGCCTTCTTAAGATCCTCTAATGGTTGATCATTTTCTTCTAAATCTTGCAGTCCTTGCACTTTGCAGTTTAGTGCTCTTAGTATTTGATAGGTCCATTTGAAGAGCCTCCAAATAACAATCAATTGTTCCCTGACAATTTGGTGTCTTTAGTTGAAAAACAACAATATGCAGAAAACAGAATAAGAATATGCATTGATGTCTGAATGTATCTGCTGTCTCAACAAAAGCCTTTGAGTTATCCACATATCTTAGACATATCTTAGAACTTCTGTATGTCTTTAGTAGCCATCTTCCTGTTCTGAGATTTGAAAAAAGAATTTTTTTTAAAGTCTTCAGATTTTAATAAAATCTTGTCTATATGTTTTAAATCTGCACCTGCATCCTAAAGCTGTCACGAGAGCCATCTTTGAGGAATACTCCTCAATCATGTGCTTTTTCAGTTCTACACATACTGAAATCAGAAATAAATTGGCAGCTTTTTCACCAATCACTTCTACATTTTCAAGCATTTTTGCCACACCTAGTCCTTTAATTACTTGACAAAATATCACCTGTCCTACATAAATAAAGGGTTAGAACTGTTGTAATAATGAACTGAGAACCCTTTGTATTGGGGCCTGTGTCTGCCATGCTCAGCAAACTCTCTCTATGATACTTTTACTAAGAATTTGCATCTCCAAAATTTTCACAATAAATATTTTCTCCTCCTGTTCCATTCTGATATGTGATGTCTGCCCAACAAATCATATGTCTTTAAATAAATTGATGGAAATGTCATCCTTCAAAACAGTTGCCAGTAATGGACCCAGTGACTTTATTTTTCTACACATTGCTCAAGAGATTTTTGGCTGTTTTAAGAACAATGTATGCAAACAATTAATAAACAATTTGACCAACTCTCTTTCCACTGCTGTCTGTGTCAAAGAAGATTGCAGATTCATGGGGTTGGAGTGCTTGGCTGGTAGGAAGAAAGTAAACTCTCCACCGTGGCAGGCCCATTGCAAAACAGGACCTGAACACTTAGTGAGTAGGAGTGGGGAGTTCAAACTACTGCTAATTTGAACAACACTATTACAACTAACAGAGATAGTGATTACTACAGATACCTTAAAAATAGTAAAGAAAAAATATAAAGACAGATCGACAGATCTTCACAAAGAATTCCTATAGTTCCTAAAAATTTTAAAGGTATCTATATTCAAAATTGATTGAGCACAAAAGAGTTGACATGTGATGTAGATTCTTCATTGTAATTTAGAAAAATCAATGTGACTCTCTTCTTTAAGTAAAAATGAAAAGTTTGAGTTACATTAATTTTGGTATGTTTGTAGAGAGGAACAGAATCTCGCTGTGTTTGTTAAAAGGAAATAACTCATTCATGTGTTGTTTCTCAGATGCTAGCCCACAACTAGAGCACAAGAGGAGTAAGTACTCATTATGATGATGACACCAGATTCCCCCTCTCCACACTCTTTCCTCTGCATATACCCAGCTTGTTTAATTTCTGGATTTGTTTTCCTCTTTTGTCACTGAACAGGAAAGGCAGCTATTTTCACTTCACTGGAGAAGTATGTTAGTTAATTTGCTGTTACTGTGATAAAATCCCACGACCAAAACAACTTGTAGAAGATTGATATTTCTTTAGCCTGAGGCAGAAAAACTGTAAGTGTAATCATGACAAGGAAGAATGATGGCAATCAACAGGCTAGGAGGAAGGATTTGTGAGGTGAGAGGTCACATATTCAATGGCAAGTATAAATCCAAAAACAAACTGGGGTAGGTAGAGTCTATATAATCTCAAAATATGTCCTCAGTGACATACTTCTTCCAACAAACCTGCACACTTATACCACCCCAAACAATATCACTTGAAATCTAATAAAAAATTTCAAGACTACAATGTACCCTTCTCATTCAAAACCAAACATTACACTGTCTGAACCCACAGGCTCATGAACATTTCAAAAAAAAATTTTTAACGTATTTTTTTTTTATTTTTGAACTCTCCCAAGGTCTTAGTCTTAATATTTTAAAAGTTTGAAGTCTCAACGTCTCTTGTGAGACTCAAGGTAATCTTTTAAATAGAACACTCTGCAAAATCAAAAAGCAAATTTTATACTTAACATCATCTAATAGAATAGCCTATACATTACCATTTCAAAGGAATGAGAGCATAGTGAAGAAATACTGGACAAAAGCAAGACTGGAAACAAAAAGATCAAACTTCAGTCTTGAAGGTCAATGTCCAGTGTCTGGAAATAATTTTCATGTCATACTCTCTTAGGGCATCTGGGATTCTCAGGCCTTCATACAGGTAATCCACTGGCACATGCTCCATGATCTCAATAGCAATTTGAAATTGAGAAAACAGGGAAGGAATCCCTGAGCTATTTCATTCCTCTAAAGCCAGCACCATGCAGGTAGCATTGCCAGGGTGGGATAGCCGCTGCCACCTGGAATCACATTAACAAAGTGGTTTTTGTTGTTTTTTCATTTTGTTTTTGTTTCTGGCTTTTGCTGTTGTTTTCTAGGAGCATACACCTTCTTAGGGATTTTTATTTTACAAGTGGGAGTTTAGCTAGGTGAAATCTTATTCTCAGGGCATCCTGCTTTTTGTTTCAAAGTAAAGAAATCTCTCGTCTTGTTAATGTCATGGCTCTGACAATATTTCTTAGCGCTTTATTTCCCTCCAAATGTACATGTTGTATTTCTTTCTGCTTGTTTTGTTTTTATCTGTGTAGACAAGAATATGTTTTATCAATATAAACTATGTCACAAATGGACTTAATAGATTTTTACAGACATTCTCACCCAAATACAAAGGAATATACATATTTCTCAGCACCACATGGATCTTTCTCTAAAATTGATCACATAATTTTTCATAAGGCAAATATCAATGGATACAAAAAATGAAAATAACCCCTTGTATTGTATCAGACCACCATGGTCTAAGGTTAGAGTTCAACAACATCAAAAATCACAGAAAGCCTACCAACTCATGGAAACGAAACATCACTAAGCTGAACCACTAAGACTTCCTAGAATTTAGCAAAAAATTTATCCACAACATAACCAATCTTATGGAACACAATGAAAGCACTCATAAGTGGAAAATTCATAGCACTAGATGCCTATATGAAAAGCCTAGAAAATCCCACACTAGAGCACTAACAGCACAGCTGAAAGCCTTAGAACAATTAGAAGCAAACTCACCTAGAAGGAATAGACAGCAGGAAATAATCAGACTTAGAGCTGAAATCAATACAATTGAAACAAAAAGAACAATACAAAGAATCAATAAATCAAAGAGTTGGTTCTTTGAGAAAGTCAACAAGATAGATAAACTCTTATCCAAACTAACCAAAAAGCAGAGAGAGGGTATCCAAATCAACAAAATCAGAAATGAGAAGGGGGACATAAAGATAGACCACAAGGAAATCCAGAGAATTATCAGGTTATACTTTGAAAAGCTATAATACACAAATATGAAAAACCTAGAGGAAATAGGCAGCTTTCTGTACAGGTACTACTTACCAAAATTAAATCAAGATCAGATTAAAGTCCTAAACAGACCTATAACCCTTCCAAAATAATGAAGCTGCTGTCATTAAAAAGCCTTCCAAGTAAAAAAAAAAAAAAAAGAAAAAAAAAATAGAGGTCCAGATGGTTTCGGTGCAGAATTCTACCAGACATTCAAAGAAGAACTAATACTCATACTCCTCAAACTCTTCCATACAGTAGAAATGGAAGGAATATTGCCAAAGTCATTTTATCAGGCCACAATAACCCTAATACCCAAGCCACTCAAAGATGCAACAAAGAAAGAGAATTACAGTCCAATTTCCCTCAGGAATACTGATGCAAAAGTTTTCAACAAAATTCTGGCAAACTGAGTACAACATATAGAAAATATTATCCATCATGATTAAGTAGGCTTTATCCCAGAAATGCAGGGATGGTTCAACAACAAAATGGCCTCTAGCCCTGTTACTGTTAATGTTCTGATTATTCTCCCAAACCTCTTCAGTTGGGCCTCTGCAGGCTCCTTTGCTCTCAGCATTACTGTCTTAGGTGGCTAATATGCTGGTTCTCTAAGCTCTGTGTGTAGCTTTGAGCTTCTTTTCCTGTCCAAAGTTTGAATGTCCTACATGTTCCTCCCCAAAACATCATGGACAGATTTTCCATAGCAATAGTCTATTCTCTGATACCAACTTTTGTATCAGTTACATTTTTGTAGTTCTGTTAATATACAAAGAACAGGAAAAGGTTATTTGGAGTTGGAATTCTAGAGGGGAAAGTACCTGTCATGGACGTAAGACATAGCAGCCCACTGTAGGCCTTGGGGTTAGAGCAGGCAATTGCGATCAGACCTTCAAACACAAATGAAAGATAGGTATCTAACTCAAAGTGGAAGAGGCTGGGAATTCTCCAAACCTGTTCCCCACAATGTTCTCCTTTTTACCTCCTCAAACAGTACTGCTAACTAAGATCTAAGTGTTGATAAATGAGCATATGAGAGACATTTGCTCCCTGCCCAGGGAGGGGATGGGGAGTTGCAGAGAAGAAAAATGACCTGATGTGGTGGGAAGGGGAAGAGACCTTGAATAAGGATATACAGGGATGGAAAAAAAATTCAGAGGGAAAGCTGAACACAAAGAAAATGTATGTGTAGCAATCTTATTTGCATTTCCACCCTTGATAAGCCATGCTTATGATTCTTATCCTCTGTATAGTTATTGTTAACTCTTCTGCATTTTAAATTCTTTTTACTGTTTTTTTTTTGATAAATACAAAATAAAGAAGGAAAAAAAAAAACAACCTTCCTAAAGAAGATATTACTGACTTCAACTTCTAAGGTGGTATTGCCTCATCATTTTCATTTTTCTGAATCCCAGTGATCTGAATGATTGTGTACTATCTAGTCCTTTTTATTAGAATCAGAATATAATTTAATTTGTGTTTTTCTGTGTTAAACATTTTCTGGAAGACTCTGGAGAATGTTTTGGTATTGTGGGATAGTACAGTATTTCAAAGAGTCGCAGAGTATTCAGTTATGTAAACAGAGTAGAAATATCCAAAATAGAAAATGGTTTTGGGATAGCCAAGTTTTTATATAAAGTGATCCAGTCAAGGCAAGAATAATTTAGGTCATTCAAACAAGTGGCAGAAAAAGAGAAAGAAAGAAAGAAAGAAAGAAAGAAAGAAAGAAAGAAAGAAAGAAGGGAGGGAGGGAGAAAAATATAAAAATAAAATTAAAAGGCAAAGGGAAGAGAAAATTAACATGTAGCCTCTCATCTGCATATATCAGTGGGAGATATTCCACCATACCAAATATCACTAGTGTTGGTTATTATAACACACAGTAAAACTGATGAAAAACCTGATATTCTCATTCAAAAACAAAGTCAATTGATCATCACAAACTTTCATTGTATAATAGAGGATTTTATATTATATTCTGGCAAAAAAAGTAAAAGAGAAAATTGATTTTTATATTACTTTTTAAATTATAAGTGAAAGAAACTAAATAAAAACAGGCAACATAAAATATATGTTTTAGATGCAGATCTCAAAACATGGGCATAGCATCTTCTGCATAATATTAGCATAACTTTCATTCCCCTGTGGGATTCAAGCTGCAAGTAGATTCCAGTTTTCTTATCTTTATTTCCATAGAACAAAAAGCTGGCTAATCTTTCTGAACAATTAGGTGTACAGAAAATTGTCAGATTCCTCCTGCCAGAAAATTTATCTTTATGGGTTATCTAGTTACTTTAAAGCCTATCATGAAATGTAAGAATTAGAGAACTCTGTAGGTTACCTTAGAGGATGCATCAATGTAATGACCCAACAATTGGATAAGCTGTGAAATAAACCACATTGGCCTTATAACAATTAGTCCAGGTAAAGAAAAGAGGGGTATAATCTGCAAAGCCTGGTTAAGTAGCATCAGATTCATTTTCCCACTGAAGATCTGCCAGCCTTAATGTTGGAGATGTCCAAAGGTATTAGTCCAATTATTCTACAGCACTGATCCTCAGTCCAATTATCCCAGAGACCTGAATCCCCAAAACTATATGCATTCCAAATATCTTGAGGGCTTACAAACAGCTTACTGAGAGTCACCCTGGATACTGAGTTTCTAACAAGCTCCCAAGTGATATAGATACTGCTGACTTGACTCCATATTTGGAAAAAATATGAAGCAAAGATGTGACTGGGTTCAAACGTTAAAATATTTTATCTTCAGGATTCCTAGTATATGCTATAATTTTTGTATATGTACAGACCATATAACATCTACTAGACTAATCAGAGAAGTAAACAGTGGAATAAGAATTTCTTTGATTTACAATAAAGTGGCTCCTCTGTAGAAAGATATCTGAACGTAGTGCATATAGCCCTCAGATAGTGCAGTGTATACAAAAGAATCAGGTTAAATGATGGTTTTACTAGAAGGAAATGTGGACAATAAATATCCTGTCCAATATTTTAAATGTGTTAGCCAACTGTTTTAAAATATTCACTTTGATGACTCATCATAGTATCTTAAAATACAATGGAGGTGTTGAAGACATGCTTCAGTGTTAAGAGTTCTTGCTGTTCTTGAAGGAGACGTGAATTTAGTTTCCAGCATTTGAGACAGTTTATAACCCCTTATCACTCTCACTCCAAGAGATCTGACATCCTCTTCTAATTTCCTCAATTATCTTCTATTATACTCTCTCTCTGTCTCACACAACACACATACACACACATTTTAAAATTATTAAATATACAGAAAATAGCACTCATCATGTTCAACACTATAAATAAAATCAAAGATGTACATTTGTTATTGGTGTTTTATCAGTATCAGTGTTTTGCCAGTATGTATGGAAATTGAAGATACCAATCTTCTCTCCCAAAATTAATAATCAGCAAAACAGAAAGTTTAAAAATTATATTATATTTCCTGTACTAACTACCCACCCACTTTCCTCATATAAGAAGATATGAATAAACCAAGTATACAATACATATATATGCATATTATGTGCATAATAAAAAATACAGCATAGCACATATAACATATAATATACAACAGATAACACATAATATATATTATAAAACATATGATGTATAATATATAACATATGATATACAATATGACCCATGATATATAATACATGAAATATAATATGTGATGCATAATATAACACATAAAGCATATGTTTTATAGCACATGACAAATAATATATGACATACGATATATAATATATTTAATATGATGTATGGTGTATATTATATGATATATATATATAAATAATATATAATGTGATACATGATATATGATATATACACATGTAAATATGTACCAGAGCAGAGCAGCTTCAATAGAAACTTTTAAAAAATGTTTTCTCTTACACAATTTTATTTTCATTTCAAGCCTTAATTTAAATGTGGAACAATATCAGTGTTGTTATTATTGTTATATTACTTAAATTTCTTAAATTCATATCACTTAAATCATACTGTGATTTTTAGAAACCTTGAGAAACTTTTACTTTTCAACAGTTCTGTATTCATAATTTAAATATAGGTCATCATATAAATAATGTGAAAAAATAAACTAACTGTATTTTACCATGACACACTATTTTTCACACAGAATTATTTAACCTTGCCCAAATGATTTCTCAAATATTAGAATACATGTTGATCCATATCTCAATTAAAAATAAACATTCTATTTATTTTTGACTTGTTAGGTTTCAATTCACACACCTTTTCTAATACATTGAGATTTTTGTAAACCATGATGATCACAGTGAAAGTCAGAGCCCTTCCCAAAGATATTAACGGATCTGGAAGCACTCCTGAACAGTGATTAATTTCTTGTATCCCTGTGAGTTCCATCTGAGAGACTAATTTCTGAAATAAATTTTATAAATTCCTTTTTCATATTGTCAAGACAGAATTTTATTTTATAAACATTGTTACAATTGGACTTATAAACAGTTTCAACAAAAAAGAGATCATTGAGATTATTTTCACTTACTTTATAGACTAGTAAGTTACAGTGGAAAAGTTTCTGTCTGCCTTGCTCAGTGAGCTACCCTTTCTTAAATTTATATTGCATGTATGAATTTAACATTGTAAATCATTATAGATTTAAAAAGAAATATTTTTACACCATACAAAAATTATGTTTGTTTCACCTTCAATTAATATACATGACTTATATATTATGCTAGGTAAGAATCCATGCCTTACTACACTAAGTAGGCAAATGATATGCTTGAAACAGTTTTGTTTTCATAGACCTTAAATGCCATAATGAACAAATAATTTCTTCCATCTCTTTCTTGTCTCCTCGAAGATTTCATTAAACTGATTGCATTTATCCTGCTGAAAATGAAGTTTTCTTCCATCTTACTCTGATTTAATGCTATAAAGTTTAGCATGTAGAACAGAAAAACAGTTTAAAATGTCTAGGATGGGAGCTTTACAATCTAAATTCTTTTGTGAGATTTAAGAAGTTTCCTTTCTAAGCAATGCAGTGAGTTTTTATAAAAGCTCAACGGAATAAAATCTTTCCTTATAAGTCCTCCAGACTTCTCGTTTATGTGAATCTCTTAGTTGTTCTATTTATGTACAAGTGTAACTTTGTTGTTTCCTGACCTTGACTGGATAGAATAAATTAAAAAACACTTTTCTAAGAATAAAGAAACATCTTTGTTATTGACACCAATCTCTGGAGGACTAAGGCTGAAGCAGTCCAATCTATACCAACGCTACTTCAAATGGTTTTCCTTTTGACCTCAATGTTGAGAATGTATAAATCCTAATAAAGCCCAATGTGAATTAAATATAATAAAAATGGATAAATGTGTATAATACGCAAGAACTAGATATGATATTTGTGCTTTGGCAATGATACAATTTATTAGTAATCTTGTTTGTCTAATCATCTAAAATTATTCTTAGTAATTTTTACTTTAATATCATTGAGTTAGAATTTTTCCTTTACTAATTCTGGCAAATTGGCCTACTTCATTTTCTTATAGTGTTGTAATGTAGACACTATTTTTCATTTTTTATTATGAGTAAAGTCTAATTTCTTATTTATGTATCCCCTATTCAAATTCCCTGGTGTGTCTGTGATCATGACAATTTATTATTCTTGACTTATTTAATTAGATGTTAGTGATCATCCTATAAGCTGTAGCAGAACTTTGACAATACATCAGTGTAAAGTATTTATTCCTTCTAAAACCAAATTCATTTGAAATATTTTAAAAATGTGATGTAGTGTGTCCATATATTAGTAAGGTTGGCATTTCAGTAGATATTAATTTATGGATAACTAACATCTATATAAAGTTGTTGTTACTATAATATTTTACTCTAATGCTAAACAAGATGTGCTTAAAAATTCATTTTGCATATTTTTATAACAACACAAAGTTTATATCTTAGTCAAATGATAATTTTATTAGGGATTGAAGATTGAGTGGTATTCATGTTCATCAAATTTTAGCATACATACATCAGCTTAATTACATTTATGTTTACATCATGATATTTAATGATTGAGGGGAATCTCTAAATGGAAAACTGTGATTCCTAATTTCAAGAAAGCTTTTTTTAATTTTTATAGAATAATAAAGTCTCATTTTGTATCCAAGTATCCCTTTGTTCAAACTCCCTTTCCTTTCCCGCCCCTCCTAGTCAGTTTCTTTTCTCCCCATTCCTATATCCCCACCCCAGAAAGGGCATGAAATCCCAAAATGGATTAGCTCAGCATCCACTCCAGGCAAGTCCGATTTCCTCATCCTAATATCAAGCCTGGGTTAGGTGTTCTCTAGAGGGAATGGTTATCTTAGAAATCATTAGAAGTGCTTCATTCTAGTGATAATGAGCAAGAGTTAGAGAGTGTAAGCTTAAGAATCTTCACAGTCACCTGAACCATAAACATCATTGTCCTGGTCATTCTTCAGATTCAGCAAATCATTGTGAACAGAATCTTTCTTGTAAACACAATAGGGCTTTCAGATGCTATTTCCTATTTAATCAGAAAGACACTTTAATGTGCTCTCCAACTATGTGGCAGGCAAATAGATGAATCAGGCAGGCAAATATTATCATCCTGAGTGAAGTAAAACAGAGAAAGATACACATAGTATATATGCACTTATACGTCTATTTTAGAGGTTAAGCAAAGGATATCCAAGCTACTATCCACAACCCCAGAACAGCTAGGTAACATCTAAGACTCTAAGAAATAGTGGAGTGGGTGTCTAAACAAGAATTTCCCTTGAATGATCACACAAATTTTCATTGTAAAATCTTCTTGAAACAATTGATGGAGGCAGAAGTAGAGATCCATACCTAAGCATCAGCTCAAACTCTTGGTCTGGCTGGAGAGAGGGAGGAGAGATTATATGAGCAAAGGGATCAGGATCGTGAGAAAGAGACTCACGAAGATGGCAGATCCAAGCTATTGGGAGCTCACTGAGTCTGAAATTAAGACTGAGGGACCCTCATGAAAAGGAACTAAATCCTCCAAATGCCTATGACAGTCAAAAGCCAAAGGTAGTTTGTGGACCCTTTTGCAGTAAGACTAGAATCTATTTCTGGTGCAAGAATTGGCTCTCAGAGCTCATTCCCTAAAGAGGAACCCCTTATTCAGCCTTGATACTGAGGGAAGGGACTTGGTCCAACCTCCACTGGATATGTTAGAGAGAACTAAGTCATTTTGGGATTTCTTCCCTTCCTTGGGGAAGGGGTAGTGGATAGGGTGAGGGAGGCAGAGGGAAGACAGGGAGAAGGAGAAGCACTGGTGGGTATGGGAAAAAATTTAAATATAAAGTAAATAAATTAACAAATATAAAAGAAAAATCAATTCTAGAAGTATGTAGAAGGATCTAGGGACCCCTTTATAATACAAGAAAAAAGATTTGTACAGTTTCTACTTTTTCTTATCAACATAATATAGGAAAGCATTATTTCTTTTACGAAATACAAAGTTATTGAAGCATGTATAATGTAATCATATTTTTAGTAATAAATTAAAATATTTATATATTTAATATTTATAATTATCAAAACTAAGGATGTTATTCAACCACAGCAATCTGAAAAAATAAATTATGTAGTGGAAGAGTTGAAATTGTAAAAAACTTACACAATATGTATATAGAAAAGTTGTTATTGTAGGGTTAACAAGGAATCTAATAGGTGATGTTAAGATTTTATCAGAAAAAAAAAATGGCTAATGATATTTAGAAGTTCCGATAGTGTGGCTCTCCTGGTCACTTTAATCATTGACAGGGAGAAGGCAGATGCAGAAAGAAAAGAAGCAATTTCAGGAATGCAAGTGGGACTTGGTAAAAATTGGAGCAAAATGAGTATCAGTGAGAAAGAAGTAATTTATCCAAGGGACATTATGAGATAGTGTCACCTGAATCAATATACAGCTAGATGTAAAGAACTGTTGATGAAGAGGATGTTTGAGAGAAAAGATTAGTCACCTTGGTAAGTGGATTAAGACAACATTTGCAGCACCAAACATGTCTAATGCAAAGTCATGTCTGGGTGACTTAATCAAATTAGACTTTGAATATGAATACCTCAAAGATATATATGATTGAACATCCAGAAAACTAAAGGGGGATAACAACGATTACCTCTGGTATTCCAAGAAAAAAAGTTATACTTTGAAAGCACTCAGTTAAAAATTAATTAGGATAATTTAAATCACAGCCATGAGTATAATTATCAATATAGTTATTAACTCTGTAATTTCAGCAGAAATGACACACATTATCACCATAAGCTCTCTAAAAAGAAAATTGCAACACAGACACTCACTCAACATCAGCACGTATGATTTTGAATGGTGAGGATGAATACACTTGAAAAATTTTTATATAATATAAAATGTTAGAAGTCAGGACACAAAATTTAAAATACCAATAATAACTTAAAGAATTCAAGGGTTTCACTGAATATATGAAAACATAGTAAGATAAAATCTCCTTAAAGTCATGGAATAATTTCAGTCTAGAAAGTAATTTCAATATCACAACTCATACAACAGATACATTATCTACACAAAAACCAAGAAACTTTGAAATTTTTTTATAACTCAAATGAACTCAACAGACATCTACAGAATATTCTATCATATCACAAAACAATATACATTCTACTCAGAAGCTAATTGAAGCTTTTCTTGATTAGCTCACATTATGAGAAAGAAAACAAAACTTTACAAATTAAAAAAGATTGAAAGCATTGTATGCACCCTACATGACCATAATGTGATAGTATTTAAAATTGGCAGCCAAACATTCCTAGTGAATAAATAAACTTATGAAGATTAAATAACTCATTATTGAATGATGAATGGATAAATGACATCAAGAATTATTTTATTAAAAAATGCCTGAAAATAAAGAAATGTAAAAATACAACACGAAAGTCATCTAGGACACATTGAAAGCATTCCTATAAGGGAAATGCATATCTCTAAGTGCTTATATAAAAATATCAGAGAAATCACAAATAAATGACTTAGTGATGCAACTAAAAAACTTAGAAAACAAGAAAGTACCAATGCCAAACTCAGTTAATGACAAAAATAAATCTAAGTAGAAATCAATGAAATAGAAACAAAGAAAAATAATACAAAAAGTCAATAAATGTAAGGGTTCATCCATTGAGAAAATAAAGAAGAGTAACAGATTCTTCATGCAGCTACCAATATGCAATTAGCAGAATCATAACTGAACAGTGAAATATTACAATAGACACCAAAGAAATTCACATTATATAAGATAATTTCTAAAATATCTATTCCATTAAACCAGAAAATTTAAAAAAAAAAAAGTTGTTGAGAGTCTAGTTTCAGTCAGCCTACCAAAATTAGAACAAGATGATGTTATTTTTTTTGGTCTTTTTTGTAATTTTGTCTTTTTGTTTGTTTGTTTGTTTATTTGTTTGTTTGTTTTTTCTGGAGCTGAGGACCAAACCCAGGGCCTTGTGCTTGCTAGGCAAATGCTCTTCCACTGAGCTAAATCCCCAACCCCAGACCCATAATAAAGGAGGATATCGAAAGAATAATAAAAATACTTGCCAGCTTAACAACACATGTGCATGGAATGAAGAACTCACAACTGAATTCTACCAGACATTGAGATTTCATCTCACCTATGTCTGCATGGCAAAGATGAACAGACCAGCCTCTGATGAATAATAGAAATGATGCAGAGAAAGAAGAAAAGGAAAAGAAAAACATCCATTTACTGTTTGTGGGACTGGAAACTGGAGCAGTCACAAAAGAACAGAAGATGAATTCTAAAAAGGCTAGAAATAATTCTACCATCATTTCCAGCAATACCACTCCTTAAGTGTATGCATGAAGGATGAGACCTCTTATTCCACACATACTTGCTCACCCATGTTTATTGCGGCTCTATTCACATTCACAGAAAAACAGAACCAGGTGTTAAGTGAATAATGAAAATGTGGTACATAGACAATACTAAATACTATTTATTTGTAAAGAAAAATGAAATAATAAATTTTTAAAGTAAATGAATGAAATCAGACAGGGTCATGTTGATTGAAGTTTAGGATAATATAACTGTAGCAAGTATAAGTATTTATGGCACATAGCAGTCACGTGGCAAACACAACATGGCACTGGGTGAGGTAAGAATTTGTGGTATGTAGCCGCCATGTGGTAAATCCAACATGGCATCAGCAGAGCATGCTATACGGAGGGTACACCCCCAGGAATGGATACGTAAATCTGAGCCTACCTGCTCTCTTAAAAGGAGTCACCACTTGAAGGCCAATCTCTTTTTCCTATCCTACTTCCCTACCTCTTTCCTGCTTGGTAACTCCAATGAATAAACTCTTGTGTGGCATTTGGTGGTGCGCGTCTGTTCTCACAGGCAAAAGCAACAGCACGTTGTCTTCTATTAGAGACTGTTAGCTTCAAATCTTTAAATATGAGTACATAGTCTGTAGTAAATGCAGAAAATAAGAAAGAAAAACATGACTGTTTCTAGACAAGAATGTTTGGGAAGCAATGGATAGAAGAATAGCAAAGTACTGCTTCGAGAAATGGTAAAGGGGGACCCTACTGAGGAAGAGAAAAATAAATACAGAAGAAAGAAGGTAAAATAACAATAGAAGACAATTTAATGAAAAGTAGTATTAACCATTTACTTTTTTTTTTAAAAAAAAAAAAAAAGAAGAAGCCTATAATAATATGATTCTGAGTAGAAATATATTCATGGAGTTTTAATGGACCTTTCTCACTGATCTGATTGTGGCTCCCCCAAGAGTTAAAGATCACCAATTTGGCCAGGGCTATTAAAGAGATCCAAACCCATCTCCTATGGCTATTGTCCTTTTTGTCCCCTGAAAGTAGAAGGTAAGTCAGTACTAATAAATACCTAAAACAGAGCCCAGAGGCTTCCTGAGCTGGAACTGATCAGAATTCTTCCTCCATGATGACTAGATTTTGTACTAGAAAGCAGCATGCAAATAGTCCCATCAAGCTATGACACCTCTGACTGATAGCAATAAGCATCAAGGCACAGTTATCTAAGATGCAGTAGCAGCACACATACCTTTATATAATAACAGCTTTGTAAGATTTAAAACCTGCACAAGAGGGAAATTTTGGCTTGTACTGGAAACCTAAGTACTCCGTGCTAGTGAAATTATGTTTATTGGAGGAGAGTTTACTAATATTAAGTTCTTAAACCAACACAATTCTTAACAACAATAGAAATATTTGTCCTTATACCCAAAGAATAGCCTTCATCTCTTTTTTTTTTTATAACAGATAGAAACCCACTAAGCTATATTAAAGAACTCAAGAATCTAGAGCCCAAAACCTTGAATAACCCTATCAAAAAATGGGGTTCAGATCTAAAAAGAGAATTCTCAGCAGAATTATGAATGGCTAAAAGGCACCTGAAAAAGTTCTCATCATCTTTAGCCATCAGAGAAATGCAAATCAAAACAACTTTGAGATACCACCTGTCACCTGTTAGATATACAAGGATAGAAAGTGTGACTTCTTTGTTCATAATAATAATAATAAAAAGAAACCCACTAAAGATAGTTGCAACCAATCAAATTGTAGAGCTGTGGGATCAGAGAACATTGTGGGAGAGAAGTAGAAAATCTGAATGGTCCAGATGTCGAGGCAGTTTGCTGTAATAGCTTATCTCCAAAGTTCAGAAGCTACACTCATAATGTACCAACAACATAACTGCTTAAATATGGGCTCAAGCAAGACAACATAAAGACAAGGCAAAGTGTGCTAGGGAAAGTTCAGGAGACTTCATTTCTTCATAAAGAGCTGCAGGCTACAGAAGAATGTTAATAGCAGGAGAAATAGTCTTCATTGAAAAGAGAGAGGTTGAGAGCTGAAAAGATAAGTTATACATCAAAAGAAGATTGAATGTATCTGTGCATTTTCTCTAGAGTACTTTCAGTCACTGAACACAAGATCTCTAGGATATGGAAAGATTACACTTAACAGATTTTATAAAAATATGCGTATGATCTTTCTTGGAGTAGGACCCACAAATATGACACAATTAATTTTTAAATAAGCAGCAAAATATCAATCATACTGGGCTTTGTTTAAATAGGGAGTGAGCAGATAAAATTCATTTTTTATTGCCTATTCTAATATCAAACCCAGAACAAGCATACATTTTTAAATTAATGATTTTTCAAGTATACCTATTTTGTAGATAAGAGACTTAGCTTAGTTGTGATTTTTCTAAATTGCTTGGAGATTTTCAAACATATCCAACCCCTGAAGCTTACTTCAAAATTCTCTTACAACCATCAAACCATTAATAGTCCCACATTTGAACCCTAAATATATGTTACTTTTTAACACACTTTAGTTCTGCAGTAATATCTTAAAAACTGCAATGTGATTCAATGTGAAAATCTATTTATTGATTTATTAAGCATCTTTTGCCCTGAGAACAAAACATAATAAAAAGAATAAAAGTCGTTCTTGTCATCTTTAATTTTCTCTGCAATGTTTTATAGATAGGAAGATGTATGTATGGATATACAAGTAAAGATTTAACATTGAGAGGAATATAATAAAAATAAGATATTGGGTGGCAAAATGAAATTATAAACTTTTCTAAATACCACACCACCTCTAAAGTTTAGTGAGCTTTAATAAGTTTCTTAATAACATGATAGTTTCAGATTTCTTAAATATTTCAGAGACATTGGCTTTCTTTAAAGAAGAACAGGGTGAAAGTTGATATATTTTTTATTCTACAATCCTCATTTGTAAGGTAGTGGGCTGGCAATGCTTATATAGTCAATTAAGCATATTTAAACATCATGTGGACACATGTGGAGTAAGATATCCAACTTAACATGTCTGCTTTACTACCAAACAGCTAATACAAAGAGCGAGCAAACAGTATTTGTGCAGTTATAAAGAGATTATATGAGTACTTCAAGTATACTACATGTGTATAAATGCATTTTAAATTTTTTAGATTATTTTCAAATTATATAACTTTTGCACAAATTTATTCATGGTTAATCAGCCAAATATCCAAGAAAGGTTGTATAGATACAACCCCAAGCTAAAGAATTTTGTTACCATTCTAGGAGTATAGATTTTTTTGAAGATTCACTTTAAATATGAATTGCCACCTACTTTGTATTTATCAAGAAATGTAGTCTTTTTCCAAAAAAAAAAAATGGGCTTGTCTTTAAGATATTCTTTAAAGTCTCATATAATTTTTTTTAGGACAAAGCAAACACCCTTTTCTCATTTATGACTGAAAAGGTCTATCTTATTATAAAAAGTAACAACAATTCTGAGAATGGGTATGGAGAGCTCAGTTCCACTTGATATATCTGAAAAATATTTTAAATTTTGTGTCCTGATTTCTAATATTTTATCTCTTTTATAATTTAGTTTATATCTGTCTGTGTGCAATACTTATTCCAAAAAAAATGGCATAAGGAAAACAACCTTGTATGTATATATTCTCAAGTATGCAATGTATTCATCCTCACCATACAAAATCCTGCCTGCTGATGTTGAATGAGTGTCAGTCAGTACTGTAATTTTCTTTTTAGAGAAGTTGTGTTGATAATGTGTGTCATTTTTGCTGAATTTATAAAATTAATAACTATATATATTTCCTAATGAATTTTAACTGAATGTTTTCTTGGAATATGAGATGTAATCTATGTATTAATAAGAAGGACCTCTGTCTGTCTGTATGTATATATATTCATAGTTTCAGATGACCCCACTGCCTCAGACACCTCACAGATGATTCCACAAATGCATTCTCCACCTTTTCTTACATACATTTTAAATGTTGTGCTGCATATGAGTCTTATTTTCCAGTGAATTGCTATTGTAAAACACACTGCCCTATGAGTAATTTTTTGCCCGAAAGAATAGCAAACAGAAATAAAATATAATAATTTCTGCTTGAACCACAACACACACTTTCTGAAAGTCTGTTTTAAGAATTATGCTTCTAAAAAGATTGTTAATGAAATTATGCATCTCTTTATAATTAACTAAACCTACAACAAATTAAAGTGCTGATTGTGAAGGCAAAATAACACTAATCTATAATTATAATCAAGAATAGCATTAACTGAAAACCTTAGCAGGCTCAACACAAAATTTTTATGGAAAGTAAGTGCCACAGGAGAGTTTACTTGAATCTAAAGCAAACCATATAAATATACTCACAGGCTTACTCAATTCAAATAGATCATTTTTATTTATTTTGAATAGTTTATAGCTGTTTGCACCTAAGCCAAAATTATATGGTGTTTGTTGTCATGTTTTGCACATGTTAAAAATAACTTGAAAATTAATCCAGTTAACCACTATTTGTGAGAACTCTTATGCTCTGCCATAAAAAACACATCTAAAAAACCTCAAGTTCATAAATTAAACAACATTTTTTGCAAAGCTGTGATATCAAGAGATTTGGGCACTTTCCTTTAGTTTCATATATATCAAATATTGTGGAAGCAATTCTATTATTGAGTCCACAGATAACTTACAGTTATGACTATGAATTTTAATTCTTTTGGTAAATGTAAACATCAGAAGATCTCAGATGATCATCATTTTCAATGTGTGCTTTTGTAAAGAAAGAGCTTAATTAATACAAAAGTTTAAACAATGTGAATTGTTTAGAGTAAATATGCTTCTTTAGATGCTGAAGAAAACTTTATTCCAAGTAGAAATCAATTTTCCATTTTGTAGGAAATAGTGCTTGCATTATTAAATGACCCAATTCATATGCATTATTTTACACATTTTATGTTACTAACTCAAGCAAGCTTTTACTATTATTATTATTATTATTATAACAGTAACCATTTATAAATTTTAAGTAACTATGTGCAGGTTTTATATGAAATTATTGAGGAAAGCTACATTTTTTTCAAATTGTCTTTGTATAAATATTAAGAAATACCAGAGGACTGTTATGAACAATCAATTTGTTTAACTCTATGCTTGTTTTGAAGTAGAGTTGATCAAAATATTGTTTCTTAATGACAAAAATGTTAATTGTTCATAAAATTATAGAATATCTAAATGTATTTCTAATGTATTAAAATAAATTATGAACACAATTTGGGACACACTGATATCAAGATTTTTCTTCCACTTAAATTTATCTTTGGATATTTTGATAAAAAATTTAATACATTTCAGTAAGTAAAAGTATGAGATCCAATGCTATGATAATAATTTATTCTCAAATAAGATATTTTCTCAGCAATAAAATTAAATGAAATGGCTCAGAGGTTAAGAGCAGTGAGTGTTCTTCTAGGGATCCTGAGTTCGATTCCCAGCAACCACATGGTGACTCACAACCATCTATGATGACATCTGGTGTCCTCTTCTATATACTGGATACATAATAAATAAATCTTTAAAAAAAAACACTAAAAAAAAATGCAGTTCCTATTGCAAATTAAATAATAAAAACTTCATTCGTAAAATTCTGTTAGAAACTTTTTCAAATGTATTAACCAGCATTTAAGGAAAACTTCATGAGAGTTACTTTGTTAACAGGCAATGAATAGTATGATTAGAATAAATAAATTTTCTGATAAAATATTCATTTAAGAATTTTCAGAATTGTATAATAGTTTTAGAAAATATACTTAAATAACATTAAAAAATTTACATTTACTATTATAGTATATATACCTTTACATATATAGTTTTATGTGTATTTTTTCACAGTAATTAGTATTGCAAAAATTAAAAATAAAACTAGTATGGAATATTAACTATGGAATTATTGTTACATTTGTTTGTATTTCCTTTGTTAATGATGTAAGTGTGAGTTACATTTCTTTGTGCTGCTTTTGATTAATTATATAAAAAATATGTTGCATTTGTTTCACTTTGTCTGCCTAAGTAAGGCCCCCGTTTGACAAAATACAAAGGTGAACATCTACAAAGGAGAGGGCTAGGTCAGATTAGCTGGCAAAGAGAATAGGTAGGAGGAGAATCTAGATTACATAGAGAATAAGAGAGAAGAACAACAGAGAAAGAGAACAGAGAGGAATGTACCTGGAGCTAAAATCCAGGCAGCCACCAGCCAGGCATGGAGAAGCAAAAAAAGGTAAGATATAGAGAAGGATAGAAAAGCAAAAATACCTGAGCAAAACATAGATGAAGAGAAACAAATTAAGTTATAAGAGCTAGTGGGATAGGCATAGACAAGGCCTGGCATTCATAACTAATAAGTCTCCTTGTCATGATTTGAAGGCTGTTTTGGTGGCCCAAAAAAGAAAGCCTGGTACATAGAAGAATAAGTGAAAAACATTTAAGTCTTTACTAAGAGTAGAGCTATTATCATATTCTGCTTGGCATTATGAAAGTTTTAATGCAGGATATTTTCATTTTATTTTGTTAACTTAAATTTGGAGAACAGGGAGACTTTTTTTTTTTTTTTTTCTGAGACAGGGTTTCTCTGTGTAGCCTTGACTGTCCTGGAACTTGCTCTGTAGACGAGGCTGGCCCAGATCTCAAAGGTCTGTCTGCCTCTACCTCTCAAGTACTAAAATAAAAGACACATATCATCACTGCCTAGCTAAAAAGTCAATCTTATTATCAAAGTTATTAATTTCTGTCCAGCAAATGCCTTATTACAAAATATCTAATTAAGGTAAAAATATTCTCTCTCTCTCTCTCTCTATATATATATATATATATATATGTATATATATATATATACATGTATATATATGCAATATTTAAATTAAAATACAATTGCATAATCTCATCTATCTCTGTTTTCCTTTCAGCTACTCCCTTCTTGGGTAGCTTTCACTATACTCCCACTCCAATTAATAGATTATTAATGTCCTTAGCCTTACACAAACTTCTCAGCATTAGGAGGTTCCACTTGGATTGTTGTTCTTAGTGTCTGTGTTACTGTTGTTATATTTAGGAAGTAGTCACCTGTGCCAATGTATTGGAGAGTATTTCCCACTTTCTTTTCTATTGAGTTTAGTGTGGCTAGGTTTATGTTGAGATCTTTGATCCACTTGAATTTGAGTTTTGCACAGGGTGATAGGTTTGTATCTATTTGTATTTTTCTACACATTACCATCCAGTTATGCCAACACTATTTATTGAAGAAACTATCTTTTCTCCATTGAATATTTTTGGCCTCTTTGTCAAAGATCAGGTGTTCATAGCTATGTGGGTTAATGTTGAGGTCTTCAGTTCGATTCCATTGATCCACAAGTCTGTTTTTATGCCAGTACCAGGCTGCTTTTATTATTGTAGCTCTATAGTTTAATTTGAAGTCAGGGATGGTGATGCCTCCTGAGGCTCTTTTGTTGAGTAGAATTGTTCTGTCAATCCTGGCTTTCTTGTTATTCCAAATGTAATTGAATATTGTTCTTTCAGGATCTGTAAAAATTGTTTTGGAATTTTGATGGAAATTGCATTGAATCTGTAGATTGCTATTGATAGAACTGCCATTTTCACTAAGTTGATCCTACCTATCCAGGAACATAGGAGATCTTTTCATTTTCATTTCCTCTTCAATTTCTTTCTTTATTGATTTAAAGTTTTTGTCAAACAGATCTAATACTTCTTTGGTTATAGTTACTCCAAGGTATTTAATGCTATTTGCAGCTATTATAAAAGGTGATGTTTCCCTTATTTCTTTTTCAACCCTTTTATCTTTAGTGTGTAGGAAGGCTACTGATATCCTTTAGCTAATCTTGTATCCTGCTACCATTTCTGAAAGTGTTTATCAGCTGTAGAAGTTCCCTGGTAGAATTTTGTGGGTCACTTATGTATACAATCATATCATCTGCAAATAGAGATAGTTTCACTTCTTCTTTTCCAAATTGTATCCCCTTAATCTCCTTTTGTTTTCTTATGGCTTTAGCTAAAACTTCGAGAACTATATTGAATAAATATGAGGAGAGTGGACAGCATTATCTAGTTCCTGATTTTAGTGGGATTGTTTTGTGTTTCTCTCCATTTAGTTTGATGTTGTCCATCTGCTTCTTGTAAATTGCCTTTATTATATTTTGGTATTTTCCCTGTATTCCTGATATCTCCAGGACTTTTATCATAAAGAAGTGTTGGATTTTGTCAAAGGTTTTTTCTACGTCTAAGGAGAAGATCGTGTGTTTTTTTTTTCCTTCAACTTGTTTATATGATGGATAACATTTACAGTTTTTCATACATTGAACCATCCCTGAATTTTTGGAATGAAACCTATTTGATCATAGTGAATGACTCAATTTATATGTTGTTGAATATTTGGTTTGCTAGAATTTTGTTGAAAATTTTTGCATCAGTGTTCATGAGGGAAATTTCTTTTTCTCTTTATTTTTCTTTGTTACATCTTTTAGTGTCTTGGTATTAGGGTTATTGTGGCCTCATAAGTAGATTTTGGCAATATTGCTTCAGTCAACAGACCCCCCAGGAAATCCAAAGAATTATCAGGTCATACTTTGAATATCTATACTTCACAAAAATGGAAAATCTAGAAGAAATGGACAGCTTTCTAGACAGGTACCACTTACCAACATTAAATCAAGATCAGATTAGAGACCTAAACAGACTTATAATCCCAAAGGAAATTGAAGCTGTTATTAAAAGTCTCCCAAGTGAAAAAAGCCCAGGCCCATATGTTTTCAGTGCAGAATTATACCAGACATTCAAAGGAGAACAAATACCAATACTCCTCAAACTGTTCCATACAGTAGAAACTGAAGAAATACCCTTTGATTTTGAAAATGATTTTAATAATACTGTTGATGTGCCAAAACACTCTAACCAAAAGTGAGTTTAGGATGTGATCATGTATTGTTTTATATGTACTTCTAGACCCAATTTAACATTCAGAGAAATCATGGCAGAAACTCAAACAGGAACTGAGGCAAAAATCATGAAGAAATCCTACCCACTGGCTCTTTCATTGATTCATGGGAAGTTGCTTGCTACATATCCCAGGCTCAACTGCCTAGGGGTACTTGTTCCTGTGGTTGTCTGAGCCATTCCACATAAATTATCAGTTAAAACACTCCCCCATAGATGTAGCCACAGGCCAACCTGATCTCAATAACCCCCAGTTTACTCATATACCTTTAAGTAGTATCTAGCTACTTTTGCCAGCTGAAAGTAACTAGAACAAACCTGCCCACAAATAGATATGTCACTTCAAAGTCTTTCCATATTATTCATATGACAGAAACCTTAAAGTGGTGAATTATATAGTTATGGCTTTCCTTAGCATAACTACTCCCAGGCAATTATGATGATAGAAATATACTTTAAGCTTACTCACTGAAAGGAGGTAAGCAATACTTATGGGATCAGTGACCCTTTATTATTTGTCATAAAAACATTTGGGCCTTTTGGAGAAATTCATCATCTCAGAGAGCTCTTACATAAAATTTCTACTGAAACTGTATTTCTGCTGTGGTAGTTTTATGTCCTAGATAAATTACAAATTTATTTTAAAAATAATTTTAAATTGATCCAATGCTTTACATACATGTAAAGAAAATATTTTCATCATACCTATCTTACGTCATCTCCTTCCAGTATTCCAAAGGCAGGCCGCCAACAAGTTCCTCTCCCAATTTCATGTTCTTTCTTTTAATTTTTAGTTATAGCCAGAATCAAGCTATTATATGTACATGGGCAAGGGACCTATTTACTGGGCCAAGGACAATCTACTAGTGGCCATAAACTAAATAATAAATAATTAAATAAGCCATCAGTTGATTATAGATCCTCTCAGCTAAAGGCCAGCTCTCACAGATACTTCTCCATTCATACTGGAATGTTTGCAAACATGAGCTTCTCCAGATCTTGTGTGTGTAAGCAGAGCAACTAAGTCTTGTATTTTAAAAAGCAGTGTGAAGGAATCAAGTCATACAGCAGGGCAGGGCCCATGTGGGAAGTTTATTGAATGGAGGGGAGAGAAAGGACAGAGAAACAAGCAGGGAAGGGGGCAGAGACCAGTCTCTGGGGACAAGAGCAAAAAAAAAAAGAAAAAAGGAGATAGCATGTGCACAAGGCCTGCCTTTTATAAGAAAATGCAAATGCAAACAAGGGATGCTTTTAGTGGCTACAGCTGAGGATGTATCCTGTCAGGACCCTAAAGGCAGGTCAGTATAGATGCCTAAATGCTCTAATTCCTCTCTTCTGTTTATTGTAAAAAGTTGATGAGTTAGGAAGGGTTATCAGTTGAGGCAGATATGAGGGTGTTGTATTTCCAGGACTGTTTCCTGCTAATCTGGGTGTGTCAATCATTTTAGGGGAAGCTAAGAAAAGTAGGGTGCTGTCTACCTCTTGGTATAGCTGGATATTTTACTCTACTCTTCAGGCTCTGTGGAACATTCTAGTGCTGCTTAGACCTAGTAAATTTCTGTTCAGTTAGATCCAAGTCAAATTGCTGGAGCTCACAAGAACTTTGAGTTTACTAAAGGAAATGTTTTAGACACATTAGAAGCAACCAAAGAAAATTTAAAATTTCGAGCTTGTTGTTGTGATACTATAGTGGTATAGTGTTTACTATTCTGCCAAAACTAGATTAATCACTTATCTGAATTCCATCAATTAATGTTAAGGTTATGAACAATAACAGCAAGAGGGAGAAATCTGAAACATATATAATGCTTTTATACATGGTAAATCACTTTCTCCTTATCAGCTCTTAAGGTTTTCTATCTTTACATAGACAAACCTTAAAGCACTTGTTCCTTTCCCGTCACAATAACACCTTAACACCCTCTTTATACGATATACCAGGCTAATTACTGAGAGTTGTCAATAGTGAAATTTACATAAAATTTTGTTCTGTGACTTTACCAAATACCTTACTTATCAAACATATGCCACAACTTATTTAAATTCTTTAGAAGCTTAGTGTTCAACACATAGCAAAGACATAAATACTTAGGTGTAAATCTCAGTCAGCTTTTGTTAATCTCAATAGGTGTTTATAATTATAAAATTTAATCACCGTATAGAATATATTCTAAACCAGAGTTAGAATTACATAATTTTACATTTCTATCATCACAAAAGAGTCTATAACAATCCAAAATATTTGGCACTTGTCAATTTCTTAATCTTTTTTTTTCTTTCTAATTATTTTTTTCTTCTTTATTTTGTATTTATCAAAAAAACAGTAAAAAGAATTTAAAAATGCTGAAGAGTTAACAATAACTATACAGAGGATAATAATCAGAAGCATGGCTTATCAAGGGTGGAAATGCAAATAAGATTACTACACATATATTTTCTTTGTGTTCAGCTTTCCCTCTGAATTTTTTTTTCCATCCCTGTATATCCTTATTGAAAGTCTCTTCCCCCTCCCACCACATCTGATCATTTTTCTTCTCTGCAACTCCCCATCCCCTCCCTGGGCAGGGAGCAGACAGTCCTAT
>PVIH01012391.1:0-63803 GCA_004025045.1 Sigmodon hispidus | reverse complement strand
ATAAGTAGGTGCCCTTATATTAGGGGCATAAATATTTAAGATTGAAATCTCCTCTTGACCAATTTTTCCTGTGATGAATAAGTAGTGACCATCTTGGTCCCTTTTAATTGCTTTTAGCTTAAAGTCTACTTTGTTAGATATTAGGATTGCAACCCCTGCTTGTTTCTTAGGACCATTTGATTGGAAAATCTTTTCCCAATCCTTTATTCTAAGGCTGTGTCTGTCTTTGCGGTTGAGGTGTGTTTCTTGTAGGCAACAGAAGGATGGCTTCTGTTGTTGTATCCATCTTGTTAGTGTGTGATGTTTTATAGGAGAGTTGAGACCATTGATATTAAGGGAAATTAGTGACCATTGATTGATATTTCCTGCCATTTTTGGTGGTAACTTGTTTGTATTTCCTTTCTCTAGGGCATTCTTCTGTGTAATTATTGATTGTTCGTGATTTCGTGGGTGTATCTGGCGTCCTTAGGATGGAGTTTTCCCTCTAATACTCTCTGTAGTACTGGATTGGTAGATAGACATTCTTTCAGTCTGACTTTGTCCTGAACTACTTTGTTTACCCATCTATGGTGATTGATAATTTTGCAGGGTATAGTATTCTAGTTTGGCAGCCATGCTGTTTTAACATCTGTATAACTTCTGACCAATCCCTTCTAGCTTTCACTGTTTCCATTGAATAGTCAAGCATTATTTTGATGGGTCTGTCTTTATATGTGAGTTGGCCCTTTTCTTTTGCAGCTCTTAAATTTTTTTCTTTGTTCTGTATGTTTTTTGGCTTGATGATAATGTGGCACGCTGACTTTTTTGGGGGGTCATATCTATTTGGTGTTCTGTAAGCTTCTTGTATCTTTATAGGCATTTCTTTCTTCAGGTTAGGGAAGTTTTCTTCTATGATTTTATTGAAAACATTATCTGTGCCTTTCAGTTTCTAAGGATATAATGATGTAGGTATTTTTTTCCTTCAGTTTGTTTATATGATGGATGACATTTACAGTTTTCTGTATGTTGAACCATTCCTGCATATCTGGGATGAAGCCAAATTGATCATGGTGGATGATGTTTTCTTACATGTTGTTTTATATGGTTTGTCTGAATTTTGTTGAGAACTTTTGCATCAATAATCATGAGGGAAATTGGTCTGTAATTCTCTTTCTTTGTTACATCTTTGAGTGGTTTGGGTTTTAGGGTATTTGTGGCCTGATAAAAAGAATTTGGCAACATTGTTTCAGTTTCTACTGTATGAAACAGATTGAGGAGTATTGGTAGTATCTCTTTTGTGAATGTCTGGTAGAATTCTGCACTGAAACCATCTGGACCTGGGCTTCTTGTACTTGGGAGGCTTTTATTGACAGCTTTAATTTCCTTTAGGGTTATAAGTCTGTTTAGGTATTTAATCTGATCTTGATTTAATTTTGGTAAGTAGTTCCTGTCAAGATAGCTGTCTATTTCGTCTAGGTTTTTTATTTTTATGAAGTATTGATTTTCAAACTATGACCTGATAATTCTCTGGATTTCCTGGGGGTCTGTTGTTATGTCTCCCTTTTCATTTCTGATTTTGTTGATTTTGGTACTCTCTCTCTGTGTGTGTGTTTTTGGTTTGTTTGGATAAGGGTTTATCTATCTGGTTGACTTTCTGTAACAGCCAGTGCTTTAATCCATTGATTTTTTTTGTATTTTTCTTTTGTTTCAGTTTTATTGTTTTCAGCTCTAAGTTTGATTATTTCCTGTTGTCTGCTCCTTCTATTGAGTTTGCTTTGTATTGTTCTAAGGTTTTTCAGCTGTGTTGTTAGGTCTCTAGTGTGGTGTTTCTCTTATAGGCATCTAGGTCTGTGAGTTTTCCTTTTAAGACTGCTTTCATTGTGTCCTATAAATTTGGGTACTTTATGGATTCATGTTTGTTAAGTTCTAGGAAGACTTTGATTTCTTTCTTAATTTCTTCCTTAACTGAGAGGTGGTTCAATTGAGTAATGGATGTTAAGTTTCCTTGAGTTTGTAGGCTTTCTGTCATTTTTGACATTGTTGCTTTAGGCCCTTGTGGCGTGATATGATAAAAGGGATTATTTCCATTTTTTGCATTTATTGATATTTGCTTTATGACCAGTTGTATAGTCAGTTTTAGAGAAAGTTCCATGTGGTACTGAGAATTATGTATATTTCTTTGCATTTGGTTGGAAGCTTCTGTAAATATCTATTAAATCCATTTGCATCATAACTTCTGTTTATACATGTCTGCCTGTATGTAGAAATATATAAATACAACTTTCTGTGTCCATTTTTTTGCTGATTTTGTGTGCATGTTTTCAGAATAGACTGTTTATTTTATATAATAAATCAGAATCTGTCAGAGGGCTTCCTTTCTCAGTGTCATTTTTCCTCTATAGTTAATTATCTAGGTATGAGAACCTCATGACATTTCCTCCCTTCTAGGGTAGCATGTATATTGATATCATTGCTCAGGTCTTGTCTATTTAACCCTTTCTAGGACAGGCATGTCCTAGACTTCCTAATAGACTGCCTATTAGAATCCTCTTGCCCCTGCTTACACAATGTTCTCTAAGCCATAGATACTGGAGTTATACTGTAGATGTTTGTATTCGGATTAGTCCTCTACAATTCATTGATAATTGGTGTTTTCCTGACTTATCTTTATATGATGTACAGAGAAACATTTTTCATAAATGATCACAATTACACCATCTAGATACAGAGATAAGATGTAGAATGTAGTTAAAGAATTATCCTGGTTTAGTAAAATGATTACAGTAGCTTCTCTTCTAAGATTTATGACCTCACTATCTTTATGAAGTTAGGTATATTTCTAGGCATGATTGCTTTCCCATTAAGTAGGCCTTAAGTCCACTTAGATAACTGCTTGTTACTAACAACATGTGAATGTCATTAGTGCATATGTGTAAATATCTTGTCATTCTTGTTTTAAGTATGGCTGTTGATAAGACTATTAATTGTTTCCTTCTCTTTGAAGCCTACATAATAATTTGTGATGCTTTTTTGGTCTCCACAGTTCTGATAAGAAACACACTACAACTAAAATTGGATCATTTTCCTTTCAGTTCTCCATAGTCTCTTGAGGTGGTTACTTTTTGGATGTCTTGCTATAGATTTGTTTGAGTTTATCTACTCAAAAAATCTATATATTATTTCTTCTGAGACATTTGTGGAGTTTTTATCCACTATTTCTGTTTCTGCAAGTAGTTTTTCTGCCCCATATCCTTTCAGCTCTCCTTTGGGAAATGATGACATAAATAAGTAAATCCTTTGTTGTAGTCTCAGGGGTTATTTTAAACTCAATTCTTTGTGTCTCTTGCTTTCAGATCAAACAGATTCAATAGTTCTTTGTCCTGCCCATTGATTCGTTTCATTTCCTACTCCATGCTGTTGCTGAACCTATCTACTGAGCTTCATATTCACTTCCAAAATTTCCCATTGAATTTCTAAGACTGTATTTGCTCATGACGGTTTATTTTTAATTTGGTATACATTTTGTTGCTATTTCTTGCACCATTTTTTTTGTCTGATATATTTTATTATATAATTAAAAGACCTAAACAACACGACTAGTATAAGGCAAACATAGATAACAATGACCTGTAATTTTTATTATCTTAAAGATTGAAGATTACCAAGTAGACAGTCTATAAATTGATGTACAGTTTTTGAACAAGTGTGATAATCATACAAACATTTAGCCATTTAGCAAAGATAAATAAATGTATTGTGCACAATGACAATAACACCTTAAATATATATTATTATATAAAAATCTTATACAGAGGTATACAAAATATCTTTTTATTTATTTATTTATTATAAATAAAGTCATATTTTTTATCTATGTACATCCTTGTTCAAGCTCCCTTCCCCCTACCACCCCTTCCAGTCACTCTTCTCCACATCACTTTATCTCCTCCTCAGCAAGGGTAGGAGCTATCAAGTTACCAATATGGCTTAGTTCAGCATCCACTCCTGGCAGATCCACTTTCCTCACCCCAACATCAAGACTTGATGAGGTGTTCCTCTGGAGGGAGTGGAATACAAGGTGATGGTCCAAGGTGTTTTAGATCCCAAGCTGTTCAGTGTTTGTGGTTTCCAGCTTGGACATCCTTTGCCTTTTACTTTTTTGTTTAGAGTCCACTAATGAGTGAGTACATTCCCTGCTTATCTTTCTAGGTTTGTGATACTTCACTCAGGAGGATATTCTCCAAATCCATCCATTTGCCTGCAAATTTTAGAATATCATTTTTTCTCACTGCTGAGCAGTACTTGACTTTCTACACCTAATATTGTCTTCTTTATTTTGCAATATATTTTCATCCAAATTAAACAAACTATTTTCTCATTAACTTTAATGAGAAATATTTCTGTTTGTGGATGTGATCATATACATTGGATTATGAATATTTTGAGCATGCTGTCCTAATACGCTATCTTATTAGAGTTTTTATGGGTGGATTTTATCATTTTTGTGGAGTGAGTAATATTACCTTAATATTACAAATGCAAATCTCTACTGACACCTAAGAGGAGAGGTTCTTCTTTACCCTGTGGTTTGGAGCCAAATCCCAACTTGCCTGTATACTTCCATTGACAAGTAACTCCATGTATGGGTAGATCCATGGTGCTTTGTTTCTCTATTACTGCTCCTTCAGTGGCCTGGGCCAGAGCACTGGGAAAAGCAAGTTTGATAATTTACTTTTTGCTGGCAAGCAGTGAAGGTTCCTACTGCAGAGCTTTGTCCAACAAAACTCCGTATGGAGGTGGGGTGAAGGAGTTATGTAACTGACTAGAATGTGGAAAGTCTTAATTTGCACGCTATCTCCATATTCACATTTACTACCATCTCAGAAGCCATTTAAGCAGAAGAATTTGCTAGATCCATATCTGCTCTTCTCTGAACTTACCCTTAGAGCCTATATACAGAGTTACAGGAAATAAAGATATGGAAAGTGAACAGACCTTTCAGTTATTCATGCATGGGCTAAGGGATTGTTTTGTCAGAAAGAGAATCTACTCTTGAGGATATCTCTTTTGTGGTCATATGGAGAGACAGATATTTTATTGGGAAGAATTTTGCCCTTAATTTTATTTTTTAAAAATACTCCTCTTCAGAATGAAAAAATAATAAAATAAAACAGTGTATTTTGTTGTTTTAGTATAGCATTCTTTCAGTCATCATCAGGGTAAAAAAAAAAATTCAGAATCCATACATTCATCTCCTTTGAGATCTGTTCTTTCTAAACACTCTGTCATCTTTCTACTATCAGAGATTTCTTACATCTGGTAACAACAAAAAAATCTCTAGATGTGACTAATGTAAGAAAATAAGGAAATATATTGCTTTGTATTCAAGAAGCAAACATCTCATATTTCTATGCATTTTGTAAAAGTAATGGTTTATTGTTTTAATTTCATTAAAGTGTACTATAGGGTTAATTGAGAATATCACAAAAGGCTTTTCAATTTAGTTACTCAATTGTGTAAGATCACTGATTAAGAGGCAAGAAGTTGTGAAGTAGAGAGCTGTATTCAGCAAACTTTTTCATGAAGCACTATTCAATTGTGCTTTGTATTTTGAAAACTTCAATGAGTTTTCAAAAATTCAGACTTTAAGGTGAAATATAATGTTCAATCCTACTTTGATTATCAAATGACAACCATTGCACAAGATAATAAAAATAAATATTCTTAATCAAGATACCAATTGAAAACAGTTACAAATATACAGAAATATTTCAAACATTACTTTCTTATTACTTTTATATCATAGGAATCATTAAAACTACTTTGAAATGAACAGTGTGTAATTTATTAGAATTTGTTTGGGTGTCTTTACCTTGTCTGAAATTTATTATTTATTTATTCATATCCAATAACCTCAGAAAATATTATTTTCTTTGTATTATCACAAAACACTTGTTTGATTTATTTATTTAATATTTTAATAAGCATTATAGATTGAAAGTAATTTACTATTTTATTGATTACTAGAATTATAAGAATTAAGAACTTATTTTAGAGGTTGTTAAAAGAAAAATCTCTATATCTTCCATGCCTTTTCACATTTTAATGACTTGATATTAGTCATTATAATACAGGTATTTAGATTCTCTCTCGCATTAGGAACATGATTTTCATACTCCTGAAGTGTTCTTTCTGGCTACAGCAAATATCATTAACAAATTTTAGACTAAGTTCCCTGTCCTTGAACAATAATCTAAGTGAACAAAGATGGTGACTTTTAAATGACTTTTACTTACTTACTCTCTGAAATAAAATCATTATATACTTTTCAAGAATGACTGAGGGAATTTTAAAGTATGTACTAATGTACAAGGCTTATTGATCTATACTTATATAAATATGACTTGATTTACTGTCTATTTTCCCTAACATTAATGGAGATGTTGTGAATATTGAGAGGATTTTGAATATGGTTGTTAAACAAAACTTTAGTAACTCTACCAGTTTCCCCAGCTGCAACAACACAAGTAAAAATAGATATGCAGTCACATGCTTTTAAGCAACATTTACATTATAAAATTATTTATACCTTTAAAACACAAGGTTGTGACATAATTATTTTAAATATGAAATACTTTAACAGTTCTCCTATTTAGCACCTAAATAGGAGAACTGTTAAAGTATAATATATAATATAAAATAACATAACAATGTACATGCTTTAGATGATAGCCATTGAATCTTATCCAATTTTTTATAAGGAAATAGCAGTCTTTCCTTTCTTCTTCTTATAATAAAATTCTAACAATACATTTAAAACAAATACTAAGTGTGTTATTTTTTCTTACTAACTATAATACCTTTCCAGTTTAAAGACACATTGCTCTGATTAAATAAGCAGAATGGAAAAAATAAGTAACAGTTTGACAGTAGCTACATTTATATAAGGGTCCTACATTTTTAAAACTTTTATTATTTAAAACAAGGTATTTGATTAAACACATGTTCAATGAACACAAGATTTCAAAACTTTAAAATTCTATAATCATTGTATTTTTGAGGTCTGAAATCTCACTGTTTTTGTCACTCATTGAAGATGTATGTATTAAATCAATTTACACAATATATATATATGTAAGTATTTATTTATCATAGTTTTTCTGCTTTCAGAATAGCTCCTGGATTCAAAACTATTAAAATAAGGAGTCTCTTCCAGACATGTATTAAATATATCTCATTTCTAGAAAGAAATTAATGCAATATTAAGACCAATATTTGAATATTATGATTGAAGTGTTAATGGTGGTGCAAAGTAATTAAATTTTATGTCTAGCACATTCTGTTCAAGTGGTGACATTAGTTACCAGCTGTATTATCAGCATGGGAAACATTTGCTGTGGCACTAGGGTTCTGTCTATGGCAGAATCCACACTGTGGTTGAGAGCAGCAGCTATGTTAGAAACAAATACTTTTTCTAATTTCACTTTAATATGTATAACAGAGACTTTTGTTTTGTTGAGAGAGTTTTCCTAAACTGGATTCTTTCCCTCTTTGTTTTTACTTTTATTTTGAATTTTTGTTTATATATCTTAATTAGTAAATATATTAAGAAATTTTAAATGTACTGCCTTGTTAAACATTTTAAATTAATTGTCCAAAGTGTTTCTGCGATAAATGTATTGATAACACATGTCATAAGAAGTTAATATGTCCACTATTTCGGTTGTTCCTACTAAACCTTCATGATTACCCATTGAAAGTTTATTGAGAATTAATTATCTTGCCAAAGGATTGCAAAATAATCAACCAGATAACTAACTGAAATCACTTTAAACTTTTTGATATAAATATACAGACTACTGAGTAAGAAAATCTCAAGAATTTGACTAGTTTAATTTTTAACATTTATATGTGAAATCTCTACTCATGATGTATTAGTTGAATTCTTGTGGACATCTAAAATTATGCTTTCTTAGTGCACATTCAGTTTCCTTTGTTTAGAAACCACATATGACTTGGTGATTTTATTCATTTGTTTAAAAGGCTAAACAGGTGTAAATCTTTCGGATAGCCTATTATACTTCTAAACTTTGCAAAACACATTTTAAAAATCTTCTTGCATTTCTTTGTCATACTGCAACTGTATATCTCTATATTCTGTTGGCTGATAGAGTAATAACCTCTGAGCAGAAGTACAATGATGTTCTAACTATGGCTGCCTGAAGACAGCATTCTTAGTTCTTTCTTTAATGCTTGTTTGCAAATGTTGATGAATAGCTTTTACACTAAAATAAAGCCAATAAAAAAGCTTGGGGCTAAGAACTCTGCTCATTTTGGTAGGAAAACTGAATTTTACAAACACTAGAGAAATAGAGAAGTTCAGATAGCAAACGTGTGATTATATTCACCAATTATTTCGCTATAAGAAGGTTATCATCATATCATGTAGGCCTCTTATTAAGCATTGTATTTGGCACAAAGTTTATATATGTTTTAAAATAATGTCTTTGTTATCTAATTCCCGAAGTGTTAGGAGCTCACCTTTGATGCTTCCTGTATGTGTGTTCTTGTTGCTGTTACTGCTATTGATGGTATAATGCTAAAGAAGCAATTACAATTTTGAAAATATAAATATAATATTAAGTTATATATATTTAGATTTAAATATTTATATTTAGATATCTATAAAATATTAATTGTTGCTATGGCCCTAACAGCTTTTCACAAATGAAAACAACATAGTCACAGAAAACAGTATGAGCCATGTACAACAGTAGTTAACTTAGTTGCTATTAGTATTTGTCAGAGAAGTTGCAGGATGTATAATTTTACTGTAACTAGCGTAAGAAAGAGGAAATTATTAATGATATTAATAACAATCACATAGACCTGTGTAGATATATATTACATATTTTAAAAAATCTGAATATTGGGGAGAGAGCACACAGTCAAATCCTAGGCAAACAGCTGAAGAAATTCTTCAACCTTAAATACAAAGATAAACAGCTGAGTCAGTCACACACACCTTTAATCCCAGCACAGGGAGAGCAGGGAGTGGTGACCAATACCCTTGATCCCACAACTTCAGAGACAAAACTTCTGTTTCTGTGAGTTCAAGGCTACACGCCTTTAATCCTAATCTAGAGGAGATAGGGTATATAAAGGCTTGAAGAAATCCAAAGAGATAGAAGCACTGGCAAAGGTGACCAGGAGCAAGGCTAAAGAAGTGGCAAGATACCTGGGTAAAAATTGACTGTGGTGCTTCTTCTCTCTGATATTTCAGCCTTCCCCTGATAATTAACTCTAAGTCTCATTCATACTACTACAGACCTGTGCTATACATCGCTTTGTAGACTGTCATGTGCTGTTTGAGCTCAATGACATGCAAGCTCTGAAGGCAAGGCTTCTACCCCCATTCTGTCCATGGTATATTTGTTCTAAATGTCCTCCAAGGCCTCTTATCTGAGAATGCATAACTACCTGTTTCTTATTCCCTTCCCCCATCACCCCAACTCTATGAAAAATGAGAAGCAAAATAGCACAAGAGTGAAATTGTGTCTTTAAGAACAAGAAGAAGGCAAACAGCTTCCTATAGAGGTTGCTTGTTACCTGATAAAGAAGTATCTACAGAATATTATGAGTACCCTATTTGATGATTTCACTTCCATTACTATTTGGTTTTGGCTTTGAAGCCCTGACCAAAGAAGTCCCTGCTCTTTATGGAAATCATTAGAATTTGCTGTGTACTTAATAAGCTCACTAATTTCAAACAGCAGTCACAGATCATTATTCAGACAGGAAATATTATGGCAGAACACTCTTGAAAACCCAGTTACCAGAATGTAAAAATAGGAGATCAAAATCTCAGGCCTAGGCTACAAAATGAGTTCAAGGACAGATACGGATTGAGACCTTGTCTCAAAATATTGGCAACTGAATGTGTCTCCCTAGTTAAACCTATTTTGCATCATGTGGATTTAGATTTAAATTTTCACTAAAATCTTAATAAGATATTGTAGAAGGGTTCTCAGGAGACAAGCTGATATTGACAACATTTATAGCTACTTCTCAGAAAAAAAAAACTAGAATAAAATAACATAAATCAGCTATAGCAATGCTGGGCATATTCCCAAAAGACTAACTCACAGGTATATATAATACAGAGATTAGTATATATACCTATGTTGCTATAGAATGTCCCTCTTCTACACTGTAAAGATTTGTTACTCATATATTTGCTTTAATAGAATGCTGATTGACCAATAGTTAGGCAGGAAGTATAGGTGGGGAAACCAGGCTGAGAATTCTGGGAAAAGAAAAGGCAGAGCAGCCAATGCCAGCCATATGCAGAGGATGCAAGATGAAAAATGCTATACTGAAGCAAAGGTACTAAGACATGTGCCTAAACCTAAATAAGAATTCTGGGATAATTTAAACATAAGTGCTAGTTAATAATAAGCCTGAACTACTGGCCCAACAGTTACTAATATATATATATATATATATATATATGTGTATACTATATAAACCAATGAGTCAATTATTTTATAAGCTGCTGTGAAACTTCTAGTGGGAGACATTTATCTTCACCTTGGGAGTAGGAGGGACCTAGAAACTATGACCACAAATGGTTCTTTAACAGGGTGGGTGCATGTACATTTACTTTAAGCCTGAGGAATCTGACAAAGGGTTAAGAACAAAAACACAGAGCCAAAGACAACTTCCTAGTGGTGTCTTTCAGGTGGGCCTTGGCATACAGGCTTGAGCTACAATGTGATGGGTTCCTGCAGTCTCACAGAAGCCTTAATAAAAGTACAAGAAATATATGATAAATTTAAGGTTAATTCTCATACAGACAAAAAGGGAACAGAGTCAGGCATGATTTCTTGATAGCAGCTGTTTCTCAGCTGGGCTCTGTTTGCTGCCAGGGAGCAGAAGCCTGGCTCCTTAAAAGGAGGCTTTCTGACTCAGCTTTAGTGGCAAAAACTACAGCTTCTTTTAGGAGGTCTTGCTAGAGAACACTTAAATGAAGTTTATGAGCAGCTGGCAGCAGTCTTCTACCTGGTGCTAGCGTGGACCCTAAAATTCCAAAGAGTTGGAGTGGTAAATGTGGCTCCTGCAAGGACCCCAAGGCTTTAATTCTAGCTACATGGATTTAATCCTGGCCATGTTCTTAGGAGAGTAAAGGTATCGTGAAAAAAAAAAATAGGGATTTACAGTAAAGACAGGTTCATACAAAAACAAAAGCAAAAAACTTCTAAACAGTTTAAAGTGTTTTTAAAAATATACATAGGCTTGGGAGAGAAAAGAAAATAGATTTTAAAAAGTCCTCAAAAATAGAGTAAAAAAATAATAAGCCATCTAAGGATTGAAATTATTCAGACAGTTTGGATACTGCATATCATTGTTCTGTCTTTGAGTTTTTGACTGCAGATGTAGGACCTAGAGCTGCCGAGAGACATTTGATTATAAATGCTACTAGATTAAATCAACCTATTTATTTTGAAAATATCTCGACTTCAAAATATAAGTCAAAAGATGAGTCACTTTGGAGGATAGGTTCTCTTTTCATTTCTACAGAAAATTAGAAGATGTAAATTCATGTCTGAGTAAAGAAAAGGAAGTTTAATTGAGGAAGATCCCTTTGATAGGAACAGATGGCCCAGATGATTCAATTTTTCAGACCACCTCTGTGGCAGTTTCCTCTGAGTTCTGCATCCAGAACAGATTTAGGCAGAGATGACCCAGCATCACAGACTACTCCACTCATATATTGCCCATAATTCTAAATTTTCTCTAGGTCTCCATAAGATTACAAGTGCCCCCAATAATAGGAAGTAGTCTAGAGATCTACAGAACTAGGCCCGCATTCCCAAAAATGTTGGTCTTTTTTGAGAGTGTTGGTTAATAGTTGTTCTGGATAATAGTCAGGAAAAAATTAAAGGGGATTAGATTCAGGGTCCCCGCTTTTAAAAGTAAAAAGAAGTGCTGTAAGATGTCACTCGTGTGCACTGTAAAGATTTAGTACTTGTTACTCATATTGGTTTAATAAAGCACTGATTAGTCAGTAGCTAGGCAGGAAGTATATGTGGGGGAACCAGACCAGGAGAATTCTGGAAAGAGGAAAGGCAGAGCAGTAGATATCAGCCAGATGCAGGGGATGCAATATGAGCATGCTGTACTGAAGCAAAGGTAACCAAACCACAATGTGGCTAAACATAAATAACAATTGTGGGTTGATTTAAGTGTAAGACCTTGTTAGTGATAAGCCTAAACTACTGGTCCAGCAGTTACGACATCATTAATCCACTGAGTCAATTATTTTATAAGCAGCTCTGGGACTTCAAGTGGGAGAGATTCTTTTAGACCTCAGTGCTAGGAGGGACCCAGAAACTCCAGACTGCTCTTTTCCTCACAATAGATAGAAAGTGGAAACTATTAATTTAAAGGTGGTAACTGTATACAATAAAGTATTATTCATCATGAAAAAGTGATACTTGTAGGAAAATGGTTGGAACTGAAAAGTATTTTAGCAATTGAGGTAACTGAGGCCCCAGATGACATATGTTCTTATTTTTTTTTTCTTATTTGCAGATCCTAGGTTTCAGGTTTTAAATTATAGTATTAAGTCCAGAAAGCATAAAAGAAGCCATAAGAAAAGTATCTTGAGATTAGTTAGACACAGACATTGGCACTCTTAAACTACACTTACATTGTAACTCTTAGAATGTTACCCAGGTAAAACTTCACTACTTAGGTATTCATACATTCAAACCCACTCAGTATAACACCCTGATATATATGTGGTATCTTGTCTGATTTCAAGAGCTTCACTTTTCCTTTCACAGCAGGCACAGTAGCATTGTATTTGTACCTATGTCTCTCTGTACCCATGGAGCTGGTTATTGAAAGACAGGAAAGCAGTGATGTCAATAAGTGAAACACCAGTAACTGCTGTGTCCACATTTTCTAGGTGAAGTTGTGGAGGAAGTTATCCCACAGCCTTCCCATCATTTAGGCCTTTTATTTTAACCGAATCTAAAACATATTTAAAAATTATACCAAATGAGTTAGGAGAAATGCAATTCTCAACTCCAAAGCTCATATATTATAGATATCTAATGCAGAAGAGAGTTACCTGGATATTAAATGAATAAGAAGTAACATATTCTATATAAATCAATGGTTTATTTGGCATAATGTCTTAATATCTGTGGTAGTTTGAATGAAAATATCAGATCATATATTTGTATTGTTACTGCCACATTAGTATATAGTTTGGAAAGCATTTGGAGCTATGTCCTTGTTAGTGAAGGTATATCAACAACTTTGAAACCTCAAAGATCACTCCTGCCCCAGGCTCAGTTTCTGTCTGTGCCCTTTGACTGTTGTCTGAGTATAAGGATACAAAGCTCTCAGCTACTTCTCAGCACTAGGGGTGGTGATATATTGTATATTTAATAAAATCTGTTTGGAATATCAGAGGACAGAGCCATCTCTCTTTATTTATTTTTCAAGTCTCTTAATTATCTTTATTATCTCTGTATTTTTTGAAATAGACTCTTTTTATGAACAAAGAAGTCACACTTTCTATCCTTGTATATGCTTATTCAAGGTCCCTTCCCCCACCCACCACATCAGGTGATTCTCTCTTCTCCACAACTCCCCATCCCCTCCCTGGGCAGGCAGCAGACAGTCCTATGGTCCAACTGACCCAATAATGCTTGGATCAGTCTCCACTCCTGGCAAATCCAGTTCTGTCCCCCCTCCCTCAAGAGTGAGTCAGGTGTTCCTATAGTTGGAGTGGGATCTGAAGGGTCAGTCCAGGGTGTTTCTGATCCCAAGCTGTTCAGTGGTTGTGGTTTGCAGCTTGGGCATGCTTTGCTTTTTTCTTGTTTGTTTGTTTAGAGTCCACTAATGAGTGAGTACATCCCCTGCTTATCTTTCTGGGATTGTGATACCTTGCTCAGGAGGATATTCTCCAAATGCAAATTTTAGGATATCATTTTTTCCATCTCTCTTTTTTTAAAGACAGGGTTTACTGTGCAATAGTCTTGCCTGTCCTGAAATTTGCTTTGTCGACCAGGCTTCCCTCAAACTCATAGAGATTTTCCTGCTTCTGCCTGCCAAATGCTGGGACTAAATGTGTGTCATCACTGCCTGGCTATTAGGCCTTGAACTCACAGAGATCCATATGGATCTTAGTCTCTAGAGTGATGAGATTAAAGGCATAATTCACCATTCTCTGACACTTGTGCTTTGGCTGTGGAAGATGTCCTCTGATAGTCCAGAAGAATTTTTATTAAATAGGCAACATATCACCACAACCATGTCTGCCAGCATCCTGCCATGATAATGAACTAATCCTCTGAAACTATAAGACAGTATCTGGGTTTTTCTTCATTATAAAACAAAACATCACATAAAAAGTAATTGTCTAAAATGTCAGATATAATTGTACATGGTGATGCACTCCTTTAGTTCCAGAACTTAGCGGGCAGAGGCTTATGGATCTCTGAGTTTGAAGCAAGTATAGTCTACATACATAGGTCCAGGGCAGTCAAGACTATACAGGGAGACACTGTATCAAATTATCAAGAAAACCAATACCAGTAACCATTTCTTCACACAAAGAAAGAATTTTAGCCAGACAATAGCAGGGTTAGTAAGTTAGTATGAATATATAATAAAAACCACAAGCTGTTTATTATTTTACTCCATTATCTCAGACTGCCTATTCCATGAATGTTCAGGAAGCATGCTGGCATGAGAAGAATGCATTGACTTACTTTCATAGGTAGCTGAAGGTTTCTTCTTCTCTTATTAGTTTTTGTTCAGATGTGATGTCCTGTGAAATCATACATAGCATTTACTACCACTTAAGACTGAAGGAAATACCAGAACAAACCTCTAGAAACACAAGGAAGCCTGTTGTATTTAATTAACCATTCTCCACTAAGTGACGTGTCTTAGAAATTCTAGAAAAAGTATCTCAAAACCCACCAACCTGAATTAAATTGCCTTTCTGTCTCTATGACAACCCTACTTTCTTCTTGAGAATCTGTACCCATGTATGGAAGATTTCTCTTTCCAGTCTCTTGAGCACATCCTCTTCTATGTGCTAACCAAATACATTAAGTTATCAAATCCTGACCATTTGAATTCTTACAATATCTGAAATCTATTTTCTTAGTAATTCTAGTCTTTCTGCAGAATGTTTGGACCACATTACTTATTACTTGGCTCTAAAAGCTTCCTTGCTCATCCCTCTCCTCAGTGATTTTATAAAATACAAATTTCATAATATTATTCTCTCCCTTAGAGTTGCCACTGGTAATCTGTAGCTTTAAGCATGACATTGACAAATATGTTATGCACAGTCTTCCATATTGCTGTTGCAATCCCCTGGCTTTCTTATTTTAAGTTTTTCCAAGGTAGCACATATTCTGTCTATACCATATTAAATAAAAATCTTCTCTATTTTAATCTCTTTGTTTCTGAACATGTTGATTACTCATTAGGTGTACATTAGATATAGAATTTATCATGGTATCTTTTATGATGCAAATATTATACAATTTGTTTATGAACAAACTAATTTTATAATTCTCTGTAATGGGTGAATTTCTAAATGGAAGTAGATTCAGCTTCCTGCCTAGAGAGAGTTTTTAACTTTATCAGATGAGGAATGAGATAAAGATTCAAGTAAAAGAGTATAAATACAGTTCAAAAACAGTGAAATAGAGCTGGGACAACTGTGAACTCCTCAGCCTCACAGAATATTTTGATGAAAATTGTTAGCACTCAAATTTGAGTAAACCTATAATATTCTTTAAATAAAGAGTGATAAGCATTTAAATAAAAAATTCAACTTCTCATACAGGGTTGAAAACCTCTATACTGTACAGAATTCAGGGAGGCTGTTTAACCCTGTGTTAAACACTGTTCCTAACCAATGTAAGATATCATGCCAGACATAAATTCTAAGAAGTTTAACTTAATTCTAAAATGCATCTTAAAATTATTTAGTGGGGTGGAAATTTATCTATCAGAGTAAAATGCAGCCTATTTGATATCCAACAAGAAACATCAGATGCTCACCTATTTAGGCAATCACTGTACATAATGAAGAGAGAGATAATCTACATAAAGTGACCCAGAAGTCACACAAAAATTAGAGCAAGTAATTTTTAAAAGTGCATCAGGAACAATAAAATAGGTGCTTTATCTTATTAAATTCTTTTAAAAGATCATTATATCTTTAGTCACAATGTTAGCTTTCACAGTTTGAAGTGCAGTCCATAGGAAAGTATATGACAATAATAGCATGAAGATGGAAAGAATTTATGAAAATAAAATTTAAAAACCATGGAAATAATAGAAAGTAAAAACAAGAAAGTAAATTAGAAACAAAATTTTAATTAGTATAAAAGAGTTCAGACAAAAGGAATGTTTCTAAAATAGACTACAGAGACATGTGTGTGGAACACATCCATAGTCCTAGCTCTCAAACAAAAATGGAACCAGGTGGTCAAGTATGGCCATGTAGATAGAATTTAAAATAAGTCTTTGGTACATGACTCTGCATCAAAAATTCCAAATACATATGGGTTAAATATTGCATTCATTGATGTCATATCATGTGCTGGATGATTTCAGAAATAGTAAATAAAATTAACATAACTAACTTGAAACCACATATGTGTTGAAAGAAAATAAAGGACACATGGTACAGATGAAATAAAGAACAGAAAGAATATCAAATTTATTAAAATATAAATAAAAATATCACAATACTGATAAAATGTGTTGCTATATGAACTATTTAATAAAAATAATCTGGAATATCAGAGGACAGAGCCATCTCTCCAGTCTTTTGTTTGTCTGTTTTGTTTTGAGGTAAGGTTTTCTATGCAACAGTTATGGCTGTTCCTGAGCTTTCTTTGAAGACCAGAGATCATCCTGCCTCTGCCTTCCAAGTGCTGTGATTAATAGCATGCACAACCACTGTGTGGCTGCTAGGCCTTGAACTCACAGAGATTCAGAGTGATATCTGTTTTAGAATGATGGGATTAAAGGCATTAGTTATCACTTCCTGACCTTCCATGGCTTGGTTGTAGGTGATTCTGTCTTCTAATATTTCAGACAAATTTTAGTAAATATACAATATATCACCACAATAAAACATTTTCTATGCTGGCAACTTTAATGTTAAAGCGCTGGCCTGCTCCAGGCCTCAGGACATCATGGTGCCATCGAGAGGCCTGCCTTGCCAGCTGCTGCTGACTTTCCTCTCTAGGATTTGGTGAGGACTTTATTCTAGCTCTTTGCTCTCAGAAAGATATTCATGTAGTACAGGCTAGTTTTCTCAAAGGTCTATTCTTTACTTCAGCTTCCCAAGGCTTCCCTGGTAAGAATCTAAAATACATTCATAGGAGTCTCGCTCATACCTGTACTACCGAGAATGCGATCACACATCATAGGCCATTCCCTGGGGCCTCATCTGTCCTATCTCTACATGTGTCTTTTTTGTGTTTTAAAAGTGTAATACATGTAAGTGGCCCTCTAGGCAGGGGATCACTCCCCTGCTTCCAAGCTCTGTAAAGAGACTGCACTGAGGGATGGGACAAGCTTGGGAGGGAGTAGGCAAGATCATGGTATGCCAGGACCTGGTGTGATTCTAATAGCAAGGAGATTGTAGACAGGCCACTGAGGAAGACACACAAGTTCCTGATGTAAACAGCAAAGTGAGACAGATTCACTCCCAAGACAGGATGAAGTTGAGGCTGTGCCATAGATGAACTCGAGGACCAGCCTTGACATCTAAGTGCCATCTCCCACTGTAGAGGGCCAGAAGCCTGTCCACACAAGGGAACTTTACAATCCTTAGGCAGCTTTTCTAGATGGCCCAAATAACTGTCAGACTGAATAACCCAGAGGTTTCACCTGCAGGATGACTTACAGATCTGTGTACCCTATTCAAGTTGGGGTGCAGAGGCTGGGGCTGCTTAATTTTAGCATTAACCATTGAATATTTGTAAGCATAGGGTGTAGATGTATTCAGGATTGGTGGGCTGGCCACTGTATGGCTGCATTTCACTGCAAAGCAAAAATGGCCAATAAAGATTCCATGCTGGGAAAAGATAGCAGATTTACTAATTTGGATATTAAATGTCTCCTATAAAAAGATTTTTGTGTTTAAGGGTTAGCCTGTATTTGGTTAACAAATATTAAGAGGTGAATGGATTATGAGTATCTGACCTTCTCTGTGAGTTAATATACTTAGGAATTTGTGATTTCGTAATGTGACTGGTATATAAGGGCAAAGTCACTTTGGAATAAGAAAGGCTGGCACTACAGGCTCATCCTGAGTGATCTGTCTGGTGGCAGGCCACTGTCTGTCGGGCTCTCTGCTTCCTAAATGCCAAGTGAGTTGCTTGCTTACCACATGTTCCTCCTTGCATTTTGCCTTTTGACAAAGAAACAAACAACTATTGACTGAATAGAAACAAACATTAGAAACAAACAACTATTAACTGAAACTTCAAAAATCTAAATCCAAAATAAATATTTCCTTCTGTTTGTTTCTTTCTGTTATTGTTGTTGTGATTATAAGAGAAAATGACAATATGAGTGATATACCAGTAACAAGATATATTTTCTTTAAAAACAACCACTAAAAATTTAACATGGTCTACTTCTTTGGTGTGATGAATTTATGAACAACATATAATGGTCCTAAGGACTTTGTATATCTAAAACACAACTTCATAGTATATCAAAAGGAATCTGCCATAACCATTAGTATAGAGAGAGTCATAGCTCTCACCAGACTTAAATAATATCTCACTGATAATTAATAATTAGACAGATAATAAATAGATAAGTAGATTATTAGAGCCACATAATAAAAAATCCATTTGTTAAAAAATACATCAAACAAAAATAAAATTTTAATATTAAGATCTATTATATTCTGTATCATCAAGCAATATTTGATAAATTTATCACATTTAAATCAGATAAATATGTCTTCTAATGATTAACTGAACAAACGAGAAACTAAAGACAAATAAAATGTCTGGAAATGGACAATGTAATTAGGGTTAAAAAAGAAATCAAAAGAAGGTATATGATCGCTTTTGGAAGAAATGCTAACATAAAAAGTCACAATTTGTAGCTTACCACTAAAAGGATTAACATTTACTACCGGCGCTAGTTTCATTTTTGTGGTTGCAATAAAATACTCAGACAAAAAGCAACTTCAAAAGAAAGCAACTTAAGGGAGAGTTTATTTCAGTTAACATTTTAAAAATTAAAATACATGCAGACTGAAAATAAAGGTGTGAAATATTCATTATTTATGGACAAAATAAACTGTTAAGTAGAAATTAGATAGAAATTTCTTCTTGATCTACAAAGTGTATATCAGAATAAAGAGGTTTTACACTATCGTAAAACACAAAAACAGGGCTTAGCATTTCTAGGTTCCGGCAGGCAGGCAAACCAAGGGCATCCACAAGGCTCCCCTAGCTTAGAAGTCTGGACAGATAGATATCAACCAGAAGTTGCTTCTAGGCCCGGGTAGGCACTTGAAGGACAGTCACAAAGCTGCTGTAGACATGCACCATTATGGTGAGTTCTGTACAGCTATCCCTGTTGGTGGTGGGAGAGGTTGCAAGTTGGCCAGCCCTGAAGATGTAAAAAATAGGAGATCTAGTCCCATTATCTATCAGAGTGAAGGAGAGATACTCCCCTGCTCCTAGCTACCTGTGGTAGGCAGGAGAGCAGGCCCCTGGGTCAGGAGAGTAGAAGAACTGGCTCTGTCCTTAACTGGCTTCACCATAAGGAGGTAGTGACCTTGCACATTCCCTGGTATGCACACTACAGCTAATCCTGTTGGCAGCAACACAGAATAAATAAGCCTGTGGGTATGAGAGCTAGAAAACTGTTCCCATCCCTCATATACCATGGACTAGCAAGGGTGAGGGAAAAATGCCATTTGTAGCCCACACCTTGCTACTTGTGGCAAGCTAGAGAGTTGGACTTGAGAGCATAAAAATGGAAGAGCTAGCCTTTCGCTCTAACACATGCAGCAAACAGGAGAGTGGGTCTTAGACCTCACTTAGGCAAAACTGGCCCTGGTGGTGTGACTATGGGTGAGTCAGACACAGGGTGTGAAAAATCTGCCCCTGCTCCTTGTTGACTATTATACAGAGTGAGCTAGTGCTGCAGAGCTCACCTGGGTGGTGATGATGAGGGAAGGCTAGTGGGCTGACCAACCCAGAGCTGTGAGTTAGTCTGCCCCTACATTCACCTCATTTATGAACAGGTGGAACATATGAAGTGCCAAACCTGCAGATCCAAAGCTACAGAGTCTCCATGACATGCGCAACAGTAGGTTATCTAAGAGGAGTCACTGGGAGGTCCCAGTATTTATAGCTTAGCAAAAGCAAGAGGCCTTGAACCAGACCAAAGAATGACTCGTTGCAATGAACATTTACAAGTATAGATGTATAAACTAAAGGGTAAGTGCCACTCAATGGGCTTCATTCTGAAAATTGTTTGTTCTGGAGTTTTATTGTTTGTTTGTTTCTGTTTTATTGTTGTTGCTTTTGGGCTTTACTTTTAATTCTTACTTGTTTAGGGAGAGATTGCAAGGGCAGGGAGTGGAAGTAATCGGGTATGGAAATGAGTTAAATCAGGATTTGTTATGTGAAATTCACAAAGAATCTATAAAAAGCTAAAAATTTCCACATAAGCAGAATTTACATATTTTATATGAAAACAGAAATTAGAAATCAAGACAAATCAAACAATAGTATAACACTTGGCATCAGTATATGAAAACCAGTAAAGAAAATGTTCACAATGTTTGCGCGTAAGACATGACCGTTGGACATAAACAAAAATGATGACTGCATCTTTATTTGGACTCCATGCTAACGATGCTGGCCATGGAAGTGCTCTTTCCCTCGACTTCTGCCTTTGTGACATACTGAAGTTTGCAGCTTCCTAGAACTCTCTACATCCCTCACCATGACAACAATAGCTTCATTTCCTACAGCTCTTTTCCTTAGAACATCTCAAGCCAGATACACTAGGATTTTATGAAAAGACTAAAATTTATGAGTCGTGATCATGAAAGAAGTTAACATTTACATCAAAGACACAAAAAAAAACCTTCTAATAAAATTATAGGGGAAAATTTGCTAAATATACTGTCAAATTTTTATATATATATATACAAAAAGGTATACAGAACACTAAATAGACAAGCCTCAAATAAATTCTCCAGACTATCTTATAGTTAAACACTAAACATATAGAACAAAATTACTAAAAGCTATAAGAGAGAAGAAAGGAGTCATATATAAAGACAGCTCATGAGGATAACTCCTAATATCTTAGTGGAGATTTTAAACGGCAAAAAAAAAAGAAATGTTTTTTATTTCTTGGAAGACTAAAGATGCCAACTAAATTAATATGCCTCACAAAACTATCTTTTATAATTGGAGAAGAAAATATGTTCTATAATAAAAACAGTCTAAATGAAGTTATGATACCAAAACAGCCATATAGAGAAAAATGAAAGGAATATCTTAGATAGGAGAAAAGTATAAGCGCATTCACTAAAATACAGAAAAATTAAATGACTTTAAAATAATAGTTATGTAATACAAAACAAAGAAAACAAAACAAAAGATGACACCAATTAATATACATCTTTTAATGATATCTCTGACTAGCACTAGCTTCAATTTTCATCAAAGGATAAAAGCCTGCCTATTTGATGAGAAAACAAGATCTATATATTTATTGTCTACATGTTGTAAGAACTTTTCAAAAGTAATAAAAATGAGTAGAAATTTTAAAAAAGTAGTCACTTTTTAGATGATATTTAATAGCTGAAAATTCTTAAGTACTCCATCAGAAAGATTCTCAAACTCATTAATACTTTTAGCAAAGTAGTAGGATAGAAAAATAACAAAACTCCAAATGGACAAAATTAACAAATAAATATCCTTATCTACCAACGACAAGCATATTGAAGAAGAAAGAGGAAAATAATTCAACTGACAATTACAAAATATATAAAAACCTTGGAGTAATCTAATCAAGTATGGGAAGCACTTCTACTGTGAAAACTAAAACCCTATAGAAGAAAATCAAAAATAAACTAGAACATAGAAGGACTATATAATCTCAAGGGTGGTAGAGTTAATATTGTGAGGGTAATCACTCACTGTAAGTAGGATATATATTTAATGTAATCCCAGGCAAATTTCCCATGGCATTAATCAGAGAAAAAAATTAAAGCATTACAAAATCATATGGAAGCACAAAAAAGATAACCAAAGCCATTATGAATAAAACATAAGAATAAAAATAAGTGGTGAGCAAAATTCAATACTCAATCTGAAGTTACACACTATGGGACAATGATAAAAAAAAAGCAGTGTATATCAGCACAAAACAGACATTTAGATGAATAGAATAAAATACAAGACCCAAATAAAAACTGGTCATATAGCTACAGGAACTTGATGATTTACAAATATACCAAAATACAAACTGGAGAACTGACAGCCTCTTAAGCAAAGGATGTCTTGGAAAACTGGATGTATGCATAGAAAAGAATAAGTAAATGCATTCAAAGTGAGACAAACCAGACAAACACCTCATATTCTCTCCATGTGAGCATTCCAGTTTTGAAATTTTAGATATATGTTACATATGAAGTAGTTATAAAAGTCAGAGAAATGAAAAGAATCCATTCAGGGATGGAGCTATTAATGAGTTGTGGGAGGTGGCAGGGAGGAGGGGGGCTTGTGGATAAGTTAAAAGGAGAAGGAGGAACATTTTGGCTTGAAAAGTTTAAGCAGGGAAGACAGAAGATGAAGGACATGAGGAGACATGGGCTCTGGATTAACCAAATTGAAAGAAGTAAAATGGAGTCCTACTACTGTTACATAATCTGATTGAAAATAGTTTGAAGGGCAATGCCATGTCTCCATAATGCTGTCACTAAATCCTGTGGGTTGTTTGAAAAAAAAAAGAAGGAAAGAAAGAAAAAAAAAGAATGAAATCCAGAGTCATGTACGTGTTCTTTTCTTATGAGTTAGTGATTCTCCAAATAATATAGACTTCTGAAATTCTTCTTGGTTGTTTATCAGAACTATACAATAACACTCTATATTGTAAGATACCACACACTATCTTCTATAGAAATACTTTCTCTCTTCTTGCTAGCTTTCATAGTATTGGAAGATACGTATAGAGAAAAGACAAAATGGTCTTATAGCACTGTAAGCTCTACAAACTATAATAGCAATTTGCTAGGCAAGATATGATTATTTGTGCAATAATAGTACAACTGTTAAATGGGGGACCAACTACTCATTGACTAGATTTGAGGAGGAAATACATGATGGCCCTATGAATTTGATGACGATTTCTGCTTGAGGTACTCATAAGCCTAGCCAGAGAACTGATTGTTGCTGTTTAGTTAACTTGACACAACATCAAAGAGCCCTCTAAGTACTTGCTTATGCCCATAGACAAAACCTTCTCTCAGTCTTAATTGCCTAAGTCTGTCTTATCAGTAAACAGTGGCGAATACAAGAACACCTGGATGTGAAAGTTATTTAGGATGAGTGACAGCTGAACATTCAGCCATAAGAGCTAGTTATAACACTCAATTAGAGGAAGATTGAATTTTTAATTTTGTTTTTGTATTTTTCTGTGTATGTGTATGCACATTTGAAAGCATGTGTCCACAGATGGAAAACAAGTGTATTAAAATTCCAGAAGTTGGAAATCCAGTTGTTTTAAGATATCAGATGTGAGTGTATGCACTTTCTATTGCTGGGCCATTTATCCAGCACCAACAACACTTTTTTTAAAGCTAAGGGTCCACAACTAAAGAGGGGAAGGAAAGAAGATATTGGAGAAAGGTAGCAAAATGTTATAAATTCCCAGAAGCTGTGGTTGTTTGCACTGGATTTGCACAAAGAGAGGCATGTCAACATCCAAACATAAATGAGAGAGAGGCTCAGAATTTAATTTTTAACTACTAATAGATTCTGGGAGAAGGAGTGTCATTGCCTCCTTTTATGTCATCATGAGTGGGCTGCTAGGCTCTACTGAATTGTGCCAATTTAATAATTTTTTCATAAATCTCAGTTTAGTAACTTAAATATGTACTTATAAGTTTAAACATTCGAATACTATGCAATTCAAGACATTGTTTAACATTGGCTACATGACTCTGGATAAATTTTTTGTCTTACAAAACAAAACAAAAGGTATGAACTTGTGAAAGGAAGAAAAGAGAGAAAAGTGAATGACAGCATTGAGCAGGAACTCAGCTAGAAATCGTGAGGTAATAGGAATTGGAGTCCACTGTCTAAGTGTGTAGATTATTAAGAAATATATTAATAAGGACTTGCTGACAATATACTTAAAGATTTAGATAGAATTGCATACAGTATAAATATCACGGTAAAAACTTGTCGTGAGATATGTTTTAAGTGGGGTTTATTTTGTGAAAATTACTTATAAAATAGAGAAGGTTTTAAGAGAAAATGAAGGGATAAGGTTGTAGCGCGCCGGAGCGTTTTTAAGGAAAACTCTTTATCTCTATGTCACACGTCTGAACTCTCGCGCCGCTGGCCCGAACTGCGCACCCTGGAAGCCGCATCATCAGTCTGAAAACCCACGCAACTGGTCAGGAACTCTCGTGAGAGAATGTCGGCTTTTTGCCTTGGTCTTCTCCCTTGGAGCTCTACTTTTGGAGTCCTTCCCAGTTAACCATGCTGTGCTCGTCTCTAGTCCTCTGACGCGATTGTTCACATGTATAGTTCTTGATTTCCCGCTACATATAAATGTGCAGGAAACCTAATATTTTCTAAATTTAGTCTGACCAGTGCCATCACTTTAAAATAATCCCATGTACACAAAATTCTAGAAAATGTATACTAATATGCTGATGAAAGGGCTATATAAATGGATATCTTAAAAAGTGTTAAAAGAATGAAATAAGCAAACTATTGATGTGGAGCCCAGCTTATTAAAGAGTAACTGAGTAACTGCATCTGGGAATCAATAGGCATTAGAACACAAGAAAACGTTTCTGACTTCAAAGTAATAAGAAAAAGTTCAGTAGCAAATTTTCAGTAAATCTGTGGTTTGAGAGTTAGGGTGAAAGACCCCAGCCTAAAAATTTCACAAAGCCAATTAACTGAGAGTCATCCTGAGGACAAAGCCTCAGTATATCAGAGAGCCGACAGTCAGGAATTATTTAGCCAATTAGCAGGGAGTCATACCAAGACTCTGTATATCAATCAAGGTTTCTTAAAAAGATAAGGAAGGCCATGGGAGGGTGAAGAGACTTTTTTGTGTTAATATTGTGTCCAATCATAACACAAACCAGACGTTCACAACACCTCCAGGATCAAGAACTTTACAACTTTGCCCCAAAGTTGAACCTTATTACATCATCTATAAGCAGGAACTTTATATGTAGTTAAAAGTAGCTAAGATATATGTAAGCTGATAAGACTGACTGAATAAAAGGAGAGAGTGCTCTTTGTGGGTGCGTTCAGTTGGCAGAAGCTGCTGATAGCCCACAGGTACCTGTGTATTAAAATTACCTCATGTTGTTACAGCCTGGGACTTGTGTGTGAGTTCTTGGGGCTGGGGTCCCTGAGGATCTTTCAAGGGCACACATGTGTTGTACCATGAGACATCTTTACAACATTTTTTTCTAAGTACATACTATGTACAGTTTGCATTACAGTTGTTCTTGAGCCACAAAATGTCAACAGATGCTGTCTGTTAGACTCAGATGCAAGACATTGCATGTTTTGAATCATTTGCTTTTTGACTTTACTTTAAATGTTTTCTGCTCTTTAATAAACAGTAGTATAATTATAGAAAACAGACTTAAAATATTTTTCTACAGCCATTCCTCATCATGTGACTAAAAATTAGCATGTTTTAGCACTTCAGTTTGCTAGAATGCCTGAATTTATAAGCTAATATTTGAGATACTAACTTGAATTTCATGAAACTATCATTTTCAATTAGGGAAAAATTTCTAACAATTTCTGAAATGGTCTTACATTTACTTTTGCTATTTTGTACTGCATGTTTACACAAGGCAATATGCTTGTCATTGAATAGAATTAAAATATTAATTTAAGCAACCCTGAAAAACACTGATGATTCTTTATATAATGTAGTATAAAAATCTCATAAAGGTTCAGCACAATATGTCGAAATCAACAAATTTATATATGTCTTAATATATAAATTTGAATTTGCTTCAATAAACAAAAATATATGTAGAAAATAAATGTTTTAAAATATATTTCTTCTTTATCAGTAGTAAGTGATTTGACTATTTTAGATGCACATATATTCATCTTCAGTTACCTAACTTGCCTGTGTGGAGGATAGGCTTTTTATCCTAATTGTTCAATGGGCACAAATATATAAAACACCAAGGAGGTGCTTATTTTACATCAATTATATCAAGCTAAAGTGTCAACAATAACTAGGATTACATAAAAATCTAAAATTGATATTTAAAATTATGTTTTCTTTTAGAACTTGCCCAGTTGATGAGGCAATTATATGCTATTCCAGTTTCTATTGCTGTGACAAAATGCCTGAAATTAGTAGAAAAGGAAGATGATCTATTTTGGCTCTTGGTTTCCATACTTTGAATTCATTGTCACTTAGAGCACTGCAGTAAAGCATGGAAGAGATCACAGGACAGGCAGAGCAGAGAGAATTCTCAATAAACTCTCCTGAAGATACACCCCGCCCCTGTACCCTGCAGCACTGCCTGCAAAAGACCAAGTCTTCAGTATAAAAGTCTGTGGGTATATTTTACATCCACTCTGTAGCAAAAACTCTCACTTTGTTAGCTACTTCATCTCCAGTGTTCCATAGCTGCATATGTTTTAGGTGAATCAGCTTATGAATCTTTGTTTAAAAACCCAAATCAAAGGCAAGGGAGATTGAGAGAAAGAGAAGTAATATCTATTCAAGCATAAGGACAAGAGCTTGAATCCCCAGAATTCACATAAGAAGCTGCGGCCCATCCCTGTAATCTTAGTATTGGGAATTTAGAGACTGATCCCTAGTCAGACAACCTCATCAAATTGGTAAGCTCTGTGTTCACTGAAGGACGTGGCTCCAAAATCAACATGGGCAGTGATTGAGGAAGATACCTCACACGTTTACCTATGTTTTTCATATCATATGTATGTATATGCACATGGTCTAGTACACATATATGTAGACTCTCATGAGAATATTTACACATGAATATACCACATTCACACACACACACACACACACACACACACACACACACACACACAAACACAAGCACAAACAGGCACATCCACATCTACATGGGCCACTCACAAAATGCACTACAGTGGCCAAACTGAGGACTTTAGAAATCAAACTAATTATTACTATTGATGCCTCAAAAATAAAACTTGCTTGCTTTATGTACTTTCTGAGCTTGACTCTATGAGAGTTCATGGAATAATTCAACATAGATAGCATATCTCTTTCTTATTAAATAAATTGAATGTAAAAGCAAAGCAGCACTCTTGGCTTTCTTTCAACATTAAAAAGCATTTCTTCTAACATACATAGTTCTATGAGAAATATTAGCAAAAATATACTGGTTTGTTGTTGCCAAGCAATAGGCTCAGTTATCTCATTTATGCTAAACTTTGTGCTTGTGGTTTATTTCAGTTTATTTGTTTTGCCTTTGATTTCTTAATTGTAAATTCGGAAGCTGCTAAGATGAAACTATTGTCTTGTACTCTTCTCCATCTGAGAATATGGACTTCCAATATGACTTCTGTTGTTACTCCTCAGAGTCAGGCAGTAGTTCTGGGAACCTGAAAGTTCAGTTGACTATGATATTACCGGAGATCTTCCATATGCCATTATCACTTTCTGGAACCCAGACTCAAAAGTTTGACCCAGGATAACATTTTGTTCAATTTTCTTTTCATATATATTCATTTTCCCGAGGTGCTGTTTTCTATTTCCTAGTATATTTATCTTGGCCTTACTGATCAAACACACGTCTTTTTTTTTTTTTTTTTTTTTTTTGGTGATAGGAGAAAAATCTGGAAATTTGAAGACTTCATTGCCCTCCTTTCTGAAATTTAGCTACAACCACAGGTCTTCTCAATTTGCATATTAATGCCTATAAATATATTCCCAAAGCAAACACTTATCTGATGCCCATTGCCTTTAGCAATATTTTTCTTCATAGGAAAATCTCATGCCACTTCTATTATAAAATAAACATTAGCTCATAAACAAATGAGCACACATTTGTCATAAGTCCTAAAGGACCATACATGGCATAGTCCAACTTCAGCTACATAACAAACTTTTTGTTCAGCTAAACAATTGGGGACTAGTAGTAGGGAACTTCATATAATTTTACTTCAATTCTTAAGCTGATTATCTGATCCTTACTCACTTATACCTTTATTGAGTCTTTATACTGTGCATTAGAAGTATATGAATAGAGAAGCTACTATTTTGTACCTTTTAATAAAATTTATTTATTTTACTTTTTGAGGTTACCATTAAATCATTCCCCCTTAGTGTTTCTCTCTCCAAACTCCCTTACATTTTCTACCATTCTATTTTAAATTCACGGCCTCTTGTTTTATTGATTTTTGCTATAACATATATGTATATTATATGCATAGCTATTATTAACTATATCTAAATACAACCTGCTCAGTCTTTATAAATTTATATGTATGTAATTGAGGCTGACTATTTGGTATTGGATAACAAATCAGTGTGTTTCTTCTCTGTTGGGAAAGACTCTTTCTCCCATTCTAAACATTCTTTAGTTGCTTATAGTTCTTTGTGCATGTTTGAGACCTCCTGGGATTTTACCCATTTACTTTGTTATGTCTATTGGTGTCATTGTTCAGCTTGTAATTTTTATGGGTATAGCTTCTGATATTCCTAGGAGTCAGAGTCTTACAGTAAACTCTCTGATCCTCTGGATCCTACAATCTTGTCACTTCATCTTCTGAAATTATCACTTAGCCTTAAAGGAGACACTTGCTCTGTAGATGTTTTCATTGGAACACTGCTCCACAGCATTGCAGTTTGATTGGATGTAGTTTTCTGTAATGGTTTCTGCTGCAGGAAGAAATTTCCTTGATGATGGGTGAGTAATACACTTGTCTGTGGGTATAAGGTCAAATATACGTAATGTAGTTAGTGACTATGTTAGTTTATATAGTAATAATTATAAAGTATTTTACAAGATCTATGAATAGGCCACCTTGGGTAGTTTCTAGGCATGATTTCCCCCTCATTGAGTAGATCTAAATCCAATTGGAGAAGTACAGGTTTCTGCCAAGATACACCTGTCAGTATTAAAATCTTGGGTTTATAGTGTGAGGCTGGTCATTGATGTAGTTCATAAGCATGAGACTTTGGTAGGACTGAGAGTTGATTTCCTCCTTTGGTGATTTTCATAGAATTCTCTGGTATAATGAAAACAAGTCTTCAGGGAACTTCTTCTAAGGCTTTCAGGTCAGTTTCAGACCAGTGACCTTAGCGTGCTGAGTCTGAGATGCATGTTTTCCTTAGCAATAAGGACATACCTTCCACTTCTGAGGTTCACAAAAGTGTATAACAATAATCTGCAAAATTTTGGGTCTCTTGGATGGGGTAGCCAGCAATTCAAAAGAGACCTTTTCATCCCTTGTGTTCAGGTTTTAGTTAGATGGCTTTTGACTCTTGGAGAGATCATTGTTATCTGAGATGAGAATAATTAATTTAAAACTACATGTGCATATTTATACAGTTATATATAATATAAGGATTTTAGGTAGATAATTAAAAGTAGTAGTCCTTTTGACTCTATAATCACACATCTTTACTGTTAATTTATCCTTCCCTTCTATTTATCTCCTTTTCCTCCCAAATTACAGTTATCACCTTCATTTCCCTATTTTTCTAATTATATTAATTATACCCAACTATCTTTTCTTTATCCCTAACTGTCTATGGTGATAATCATTTTCTTTTTTACTTTTCTGATATTACTCCAAGATGTGCACTGACATCTAAAGTTTTGGGGCTCAAAACTCCAGTGATGGAGAAGCATAGTATCTGTCTTACTTATATTTGTTTCTATTCTTACTCACTTCCGTTCTTTACAGAACTTTAAGGTATACAGAATCTTCAACTTCCCATGTCACATGATTCTTTGCATAATTTACTTTGTGTTCACAGTAATCATTTATACGAAAAAATATTAGTTCTTCTTTCACTTGTTTACATTCTGATCACAGTTTCCCCTCCCCTACCTCCCTTCTTTCCTCATCTACTTTTCTTCTGTTTTTTGTCCAGAAAGGAACAGGCCTCCCATGGGTATCAACAGAGCAATGAATATAAAGTTAAGGATGAGTAAAGCTCCTCACCTTGTATTGAGGCTGTGCAAGGCAACCCAGTGTGGCAGAAGTACAAATTTCTAAAGACATTCTGGAAATCAATATGGTGGTTTCTCATGAAATTTGAAATTCATCTACATAAGGATACTGTTTGGTATAAAGTCAGAGAATGTTCAATGAGACTGCAAGAACACTTGCTCAACTGTGTTCATAGCAATATCATTCATAATAGCGACAACCTATAAACACCCTACATGCTCCAGTTAAAGAACAGAAAAAGAAAATATGGTACATTTACACAGTGGAATATTACTGAGCTATAATAAAACAATGACATCTACAAGCAAATGAAGGGTACTATGAAAAATAATCATCCTTAGTGAGGTCACTTGATACAGAAAGACAAATAGGATTTGTAATAACTCATAAGTAGACATTAGCTATAAAGTCAATTGATAATATTAATTTATAGTAATTTACTTTTCCTATAACAATATTTTATATGTTTTATTCCTCTTATGTATCATTTTGGTATGTAGTCTTGGTCCTCAAATCTAAACAACATTTACCACATTATTTATAGAACTAAAAACATAGAGAGACTGAGTATGGTGGCAAAGCCATATAATCCTTTCAGTGAGGCATCTAAGAAGGACTGGCATAAAGTCAGTTATAACCCAAAGAATAACAAGGAAACAAGCAAACAAACAAATAATTTTTTTTGTTTATTAAAATATTCATATATATAAGTATACAAATATAATATATATAATAAATATAATATATATTACACATACTTAGACACATACTTCTAAACTATCGGTTATGTCAATATTTAAAATGGCTAAAATACATTACATTTGATGTCATTTTCCTTTAGAGCACTTACTAAGTTTAATCCTCTACCATTTATTCCCTTGTTGTATAAAATGATCTGAACCACTCTTTTTGTTTTGTTTTATTTTCCAGCATAATATTTTTATTTATTATTTGGTGATTTTGCATAATTCACCCCATCAAACTCAGTTATCAGTCCTCTCAGTTTCATACCCAATCTTATGATCTCCTCATTACAAAAAAGCCCATTCATGCTGCTCATTTACCTACTGGAGCATATTGAAACTCCCTGTGGCCAGCCCCTTAAAGAAAGTGAGACCTTCCTCCCCCAAACCCCTGCCAAAAACCATCAATGCAGAAGTGAAGTACTGTTTCATTTAGCTATGTTCTAGCCTTGAGCTCTTGTATACAATGACATCTTTTTTTTTATGTATCTAACACAAGGGCAACTACATATGTAAAAGAAACACTACTAAAGCTTAAACTGTAAACTTGTTTGGGCCAGAGGTTCGTACCTGGCTCAAGGCAGCTTTTTTTCCCCAAAGAAATGAATCAGACGCTGATAATAATTTCATACAGTTTGGCCCACGTCTCAAGTACATTACTAGCTAGCTCTTTCATCTTAATTCAACCCATTTCTAGTAATCTACCTGCCACGTGTCCCGGCCCGTGGCTCACCTGGATTCCTTACATGGTTCTTCCTTGGTGGTCGGATGGTGACTAGCTAACTCCACCCTCCTTCTACCTGTCTCTTCCTCTGATTGTCCACCCACTTCTATGGTACTCTACATAGGCCAAAACAGCTCCTTTATTTACAGCATACAGAGAACATTTCCACCACATTAAACCTCATATCAAACCTAACACACTAATAATGGGAGACTTTAATACCCCAGTTTTACCCTTGGATAGGTCAACCAGACAGAAACTAAACAGAGAAATAAGGGATCTAGCAGAAGTTATGACCCAAATGGACTTAATAGATATATACTGAACCTTCCAATGAAACAAAAGGGAATATACATATTTCTAAGTACCCCATGGTACTCTAATATTGACCACATACTAGGTCATAAAGCAAATATCAACAGATAGAAAAAATGAGTATAATTACTTGTACCATATCAGATCACCAAGGACTAAAGTTAGAGTTTAACCACATCAAAAATCACAGAAAGCCTACCAAGTCATGGAAACTTAATCACATTTTGTAAACATGCTGGTATTATTTGCTCAAGGGAAATAGAAATCCAGATTCAAAGTTCTCATCTTAGCATGAGTGGTCTGCTATACCCTAATCACTCATTACAAATAATCTTATATTTACTGATTTATGGTGCATGTCAGTCTGGAAAATGTGAAAGGAAATATATTCTTCTCTATGTAGAATGAATGAATCAGAGAGATGACATACTTTCTTTTATAATCATTGTTTCTGTGTGAGCTGTTTTGAACTTCTGTGCCAACTGAAATCTGAAATCCATCAGAAACAGAGGAGAAAAGAACACTCTCAGATGCTCGTCTTGATGCACAGGGAATTCTGAAGAAAAAAAGTATATACTAGAATTCATTCTACATAATGTACTTGAAGTTATTATTAATAAAAGTTGTTGCTAGGTAATTTGTACAATTTGCATAAACCACCATACTGGATCATGCAGTTTTACTAATAAAAGCTCATTTTGCCTATTAGTTTGATATAGAGAATGTATTTGATGAAGCAATATTTTAATACTGTATGCTTAAAATCTGTGATAAAATACATTCCTTAGAATTTTTGTCAATACTGTAGATAACAAATATCTATAAATGTACCAATATTATATAATTTAATCTTCAACTTTGAAGTAGACAAGAACTACATTTGAGTACATAATAAGTATCATGTAGTATTATGATCTTCATACAATGTACTCAAATGTCCTTATGTTATTTCATCACACAAAGCATAAATATATTTTGAAATATATCAAGCTTAACAATTATACAAATTACAAAATTTGGAGCTGGAAAGCTAGCTCAGAGTGTACAAGTACTGGCCTCCAATCCTAAAACCAGAGTGAAACCTTTGGAGTTCATATAGTGGAAAGAAATAACTGACTAAAGCAAGTTTTCGCTTAGCTACAAATGCACCTACTGGCATGGACATAAACATACATACACACAAAACACACACACAATAATCGATAAATAGGAAATGCATGGACTCAATTTTGAAAAGTTTTTAACATTGGAATTATTTCTAAAACAAGCAACTTTTCTTTGCTACACAAGCAGTGCAAACTCACTATTATTTGGTGGTTCTTCTTTTAGCATAGGGGACATTCATTTTGGTCTCTTGTTTTTCTCCCTAATCTTTTAATAGAAAGCATGATTCCTGGGATTCTAGGAATTTTGTGTCACTTGGTTCTGTGCTATAGCAGAATCTCATAAAACAGGATGAAGTTTGATGTTATTTGAAGGAACTCCAGTTCATCTTCCCTGAAGCTTTGAAAATGAGAAGAAAAGACTTTCCTATATTTGGAAGTGTCCTGGCAATGAGAAAAGGCTAACAAAAAATCACTGTAGAAAGCTGTTTGTTCGATTCAAAAGACAGTCTGCTATTTTATGGGCCATTTTATTCTTTGACTGGCTTCCCTGGAGAGATTCAAATACAGAGGTTTGAAATACACCAGGTTGAAAGGCTGAATATGTCAAGAGTATGGATCACTGAAGCAAGAGCTTCATCTTGCAGCTTAATTTTCTGCCTGGAGCACTCCACAAATGAACAGAGGCTTCCCCATTACTGATACTGCCTCAGACTCTAAGGGTATCAGTGCATCTCCAAGAGGATCAAGACATTTTACCATGTCGAACATCATTGGTGAGGCTTTTCTTCTCAACAAATGCTTTTAACCAAACCTACATTTTTTTTTTTTGCAGCACTTTACATAGTTTTATTACTTTATAACCTGAGCTCTGGAAAGGAAGTTGTAAAGAGATTTTACTGAACATCTTAAGCAACAGGGAAATCATCAGTCTCACTTTACAATGTACACTTAACACAAGTGTGTATTTAGATCTGCTCACTCTAAACAGTGTGGATCTGTGTCTTTTGTATGCTTTAATGTCACCATTCTCTTGTTGTCTCCTGAGGAGAAGGCACAAGTGCTGAAGTCTGTTTTTCTAAGTGTATGACGTGATCCATAAACACTTATTTGGACAGATCCAAAATAGTTTATTTGCAAAGTTTATTGGCCAATAATAAATGTACTTCATAGCACGATTATTGGAATGCATGACAAAGGAGCAGAGGGGTTAAAGGTAAACATGAGATACTTGAAAATAAAATCACATACACTGTGTAACTTTTATCTCTTTTCCCACTCAAAGCTACTGTGGAAAAGGGATGGGGCTGAAACATCCTATTTTAATGGTGTTTTCAAAAACAATCTTTCTAACCCCCTTGCCAGAACAATGTACTTCCTCAAAAGAAAAATGACTGATCAAGGTTTTCAGGCACAACCTCTTTGAATTATAAGACATAGGTTAAAATAAACATTAAAAAATATATATAGCACTATGTGTAGCACAAACACTAATGGGTATTAGTAATAAAATCCTGAAAACATATATATGGCTGGGAACATTATGAAGAAAGATGGTTCATAACAGAGGAACATCCAAAAACAAATATAGGTAATATTTATTACAGATTGTATTACAAAAAGGCCAAAGTGAATCATGTAAGTTAATAGTACCTATATTGAGGGAGCCATAACAAAGCTCAAGTTCAACTTATATGGGCAAATGCAGGACATTCTATACATTGAACATATTAATGATGTAGGAAGCCTGAAGGTAAAACATGAGGTACAGAAAAAAAGTTATAAAAAGGATGTCTTCCTTATCAGAGGACAAAGTTCATTGCTAAGAACATAGTGAAAATGTAGAAAGCCAGGCATTATTTCAACTTTGCATGTAATTATTTTTATTCATATTACTTATTCATAAGTTAATATGTTTTATCATGCACATAATATATGATACAAAAGATACATGGAGGTATAATTTACGGAAACCTGAAAAAATAGAATAAAGACACATAGAATAATTACTCTAACTGTTGTGACTAATCAAACTGTGTCACAGCATTGCAAAATGTCATGTTATTTACAGCCAGTACTTATTACTATTATTTGTAAGCTGTAACAAGCTCATCAGTGTGTTTTCTGCTTATTCAGTGGTTATCAAGAGGAAAGCTGGGATACAAAGTAATTAAGTATTTTAAATTTGCATATTCATCTTTACTTTAGAAAAAAGTCTGAAAAAAAAAACTTTCTCAATTCTCAGGGTATGTCCAGTGGGGCTCTAGTGTTTGTGACATTGTTGTTTGTGTGCATCTGCTGTTACAGAAATGACAAAAGTCCTTTCACAAACACAACCCAGAAAGACCGAACACAACTATGCAGGCTGAGCAAGATGAATTCTGCTGAATGCTCAGCAGCAAACACATGAGGTGCAGGGTTAATCTGTCACTATGCAACAAAGAAGCCTGCCCTGCTGACTGCATTCCCTTACTTCAACCTTGGTGTCACTTAATTTCATTTTTAGTTATCTGCTTAAAGTGTTCTCTGTTGTGTATTTTTTCTGAATGTTTATACAGTGAAGGGGTTTCAATTGCCCTGCTTACACTGCTTACCAGTACAAAAAAAGATCCCTCTCTCTTTCACTTTTAGTCTCTTACTCTCTGATACTGAGAACTCTGAATTTACATAAGTGTATATTCAACAACATGAAAACCAAGGTGAGTAAAAATTTAAATTATTTTTACTGTAAAGTATTAAAAGATAAAAGTTTACAAATTTTATTTTGTTTGCTTGAATTTTGTTGTTTGTTTGCTCTTTTACCTTTAGAGAAGTTGATACAATGAAGAAAGATATATCTGGAAGCTATTTGCAAACCACTTTTATGGATCAAAGACCTCAACATAAACCCTGCCACACTGAACTTGATAGAAAAGAAAGTGGGAAATACCATTCTACGAATTGGCACAGGCAATCACTTCCTAAATATAACACCAGTGGCACAGACTCTAAGAACAACAACCAATAAGTGGGACTTCCTGAAACTTAGAAGCTTCAGTAAAGCCTAGGACACTGTCAATAGGACAAAAGGACAGTTTACAGAATGAGAAAAGATTTTCATCAGTCCTACAAGTGATAGAGGATTGATTTCTAAAACATATAAAGAACTCAAGAATCTAGAACCCAAAACCTTGAATAATCCAATCAAAAAATGGGGTTCAGAACTAAAATGGGAATTCTCAGCGGAAGAATTATGAATAGCTAAAAGGCATTTGAAAAAGTGCTCATCATCTTTAGCCATCAGAGAAAAGCAAATCAAAAAAACTTTGAGATACCACCTAACACCTGTTAGACTGGCTAAGTTAAAAGACACAGATGACAGCCTATGTTGGAGAGGTTGCAGAGCAAGGGGAACACTCCTCCATTGTTGATGGGAGTGTAAGCTTGTTCAGCCACTCTGAAATGCAGTATGGCGGTTTCTCAGAAAACTGGGAATCAATCTCCCCAAGGATCTAGCAATACCACTTCCTGGTGTATACCCTAAAGATGCACATTGGCACTCCAACGTCATTAGCTCAACTATGTTCATAGCAGCATTATTCATAATAGCAAGAACCTGGAAACAACCTAGATGCCCCTCAACTGAGGAATGGATTAACAAACTGTGGTACATCTACACAATGGAGTATTACTCAGTAGTAAGAAAAACTCATATCCTAAAATTTGCAGGCAAATGGATGGATTTGGAGAATATCCTCCTGAGCAAGGTATCTCAAACCCAGAAAGATAAGCAGCTGATGTATTCACTCATTATTGGACTCTAAACAAAAAAGCAAAAAGGAAAGCATGTCTAAGCTACAAACCACAACCACTGAACAGCTTGGTGTCTGAAATGCCTTGGAGTGGCACCTTGGATCCCACTCCTTCTAGAGGAACACCTGACCTAGTCTTGATGTTGGGGTGAGGAAAGCAGATCTGCCAGGAGTGGATGCTGAACTAAGCCACATTGGGGCCTTGGGACCTCCTGCCCTTGCTGGGAAGGAGATAAAGTGATGTGTAGTAGAGAGAGTGACTGTAAGGTGTGGGAGGGGGAAGGGAGCTTGAACAAGCGTATACACAGATAAAAAATATGACTTTATTCATATCAAAAAAGAAAGAAAGAAAGAAAAAAAGAGTTAGGAGTTAGCAAGTTATATGCCTGGGCCATTGGCTGAGCAGCACAAAATTAATATAAGCCTTTATGTGATTATTTGGGACTAAGCTGTTCTGGAGCTACAAAAATCTTTGAAATTCCAAGCTAGGCCAGAAAGTCCAGGCCAGAATCTAGTTACTACATTTCCCCTCTTAACTTCTCTCCCTGGTATTCTTCTTAATATTAAATGTTGGCACCCAGCTGATATTCTGGTTTGTTCAGTATTAGTCATCTGGTATCTATAATATTTATTTATTTCTATTTTCCTCCAGGGAGAATTTTTTTTTAACTTTACAACCAAAATGTTCTATTGATTTTCTTTCCTATAATATATCCAGTTCCCAAGAGCTTTTCCTAATTATTTCATCGATCTTGGTTTATAGTAGCATGTCATTTTTAAAATTAAAGCATAGCATATACATGGTAAGGTCACAAGTATAGAGTAAACAGTTCAATAAATATTTGTAATTTGAATGCATCTGTGATGTCACCACACAGAGTGAGAAGTTTGTCCCTAGCTAGTACAGAGCCTCTAGTTTTGACTGCTGTGCAGAGATAGCATCTTTTATCAGTGAGCAACAACATTCTGATGTTGACAGATAGTAAAAATTCAAGTTTTTTCTTTATATGATATTAGTGATAATTATATGAGGGGAACATCCAACAAAATTATTAATCACCATAACTGGAGTAAACAAACTATTTCATGACAAAGTCAGAATTAAACAATACCTATCTATCAGTGTGCTCCTCCAGAAAGCATTAGAGGGAAAACTCCAACCTAAGGATCCCAGATACACCCATGAAACAACAAACAATCAATAATCCCAGAGAAAAAAAGCCCAGAGAAAGGAAATATATACAAGCTACCACCAAAAATCGCAGGAAATATCAATCAGTGATCACTAATATCCCTTAATATCAATGGAATCAACTCACCTATGAAAAGACAGACACTAACAAAATGGATTCAAAAACAGAAGCCATCCTTCTGCTGCATGCAAGAAATGCACCTCAACCACAAAGAAAGACACAGGCTCAGAGTAAAGGATTGGGAAATGAATTTCCAATCAAATGGTAGTAAGAGACAAGCTGGGGTTGCCATCCTAATATCTAACAAATTAGACTTTAAAATAAAAGCAATAAAAAGAGACAAAGATTGCCATTACCTAATATCACAGAAAAAATATTGGTCAAGAGGAGAATTCAATCCTAAATATTTATGCCCCTAAAATAAGGGCACCTATCTATATAAAAGAAATACTGCTAAAGCTCAAATCCCACATCAATTCTCACACCCTAATAGTGGGAGACTTCAATACCCCACTTTCAATCCTGGATAGGTCAACCAGACAAAGACTCAACAAAGAAAAAAGGAGTTTAACAGACATTATGATGCAAATGGATTTAATAGATATCTACAGAAGCTTCTACACAAAAGCAAATGAATATGCATATTTCTCAGCACCTCATGGAACTTTCTCTAAAATTGACCACATAATTGGTTATAAAGCAAATATCAACAGATACAAAAAATGGGAATAATCCCTTGTATCATATCAGACCACCAGGGCCTACAGTTAGAGTTCAACAACATCAAAAAACACAGCAAGCCTAACAACTCATGGAAACTAAACATCACTCAACTGAACCTTGGCTGAGTGAAGGAAGAAATTAAGAAGGAAATCAAAGTCTTCCTAGAATTTAACAAAAATGAATCCACAACATTCCCAAACTTGTGGAACACAATGAAAGCAGTCTTAAGAGGAAAGTTCTTAGCACTAGATGCCTACATGAAAAGCCTAGAGAAATTCCACACTAGAGAACTAACAGCACAGCTTAAAGACTTAGAACAATTAGAAGCAAACTCACCTGAAAGGAATAGATGACAGGAAATAATCAAACTTAGAGCTGAAATCAATAAAATTAAAACAAAAAGAACAATACAAAGAATCAATGATTTAAAGAGTTGGTTCTTTGAGAAAATCAACAAGATAGATAAGCCCTTAGCCAAACTAATCAAAAAGCAAAGAGAGAGTATCCAAATCAATAAAATCAGAAATGAAAAGGGGGGCATAAAAACAGACCCCCAGGAAATCCAGAGAATTATCAGGTCTTACTTTGAAAATCTATATTCCACAAAAATGAAATCTTAGAAGAAAAGGTACCATTTGCTAAAATTAAATGAAAACAAGATTAACTACCTAAACAGACCTGTAACTCTTAAAGAAATTTAAGCTGTCATTAAAAGCCTCTCAAGTAAAAAAGCCTTGGTCCATATGGTCATAGTGCAAAATTCTAATAGACATTCAAAGAAGAATTACTATCATTATTCCTCAAAATATTTCACAGAAGAAACTGAAGGAATATTGCCAAATTCCTATTAACAGGCCACAATTACCTTAATATCCAAGTAACTCAAAGATACAACAAAGAAGGAAAATTACAGAACAATTTCCCTCATGAATATTGATGCTAAAATTCTCAACAAAATTTTGGAAAAAATGTATACAACAATGTATAAAAAAAATGACATCCACCATGATCCAGTAGGCTTCATCCCAAAAATGCTGGAATGGTTCAACCTACAAAAAAACGTATATGTCATCCATCATATAAACAAACTAAACGAAAAAAAAAAACACATAATCATATCCTTAGATGCTGAAAAATCCCTTGACAAATCCAATATTCCTTTATGATAAAAGCTCTGGAGGGATCAGGAATACAGATAAAATATCTCAATATAATAAAGGCAATCTACAAGAAGTTGAGAGCCAACATCAAACTTAATAGAAGAAAACTCAAAACAATCCCACTAAAAAATCCCACTTATCAGGAACTAGACAAGAATGTCTTCTCTCCTCTTATCTATTCAATATAGTCTCAAAGTTTTAGTAAAAGCAATAAGAGAACGAAGGGAAATTAAGGGGATACAAATTGGAAAAGAAGAAGTGAAACTATCTCTATTTGAAGATGATGTGATTGTGTATATAAGTGAACCACAAAATTCTACCAGGAAACTTCTACAGCTAATAAACACTTTCAGCAATGTAGTAGGATACAAGATTAACTCAAAGAAAACAGTAGCCCTTCTATACACCAAAGATAAAAGGGCTGAAAAGGAAATAAGTGATACATCACCGTTAATAATACTTGTAAATACCATTAAATACCTTGGAGTAACTATAACCAAAGAAGTAACAAATCTACTTGGCAAAAATTTTAAATCACTGAAGAAAGAAATTGAAGAGGACATCAGATAATGAAAAGCTCTCAACATAGTAAAAATAGTAATTCTACCAAAAGCAATCTACAGATTCAATGCACTGCCCATCAAAATCCCAACACAATATTTGATGGACCTTGAAAGGACAATACTCAACTTCATCTGGAATAACAGGAAAGCCAGGATTGTCAAAACAATTTTGTTCGACAAAAGAACCTCAGGAGGCATTACCATCCCGGACTTCAAGTTACAGTATAGAGCTACAGTAATAAAAACAGCCTGGTACTGGCATAAAAACAGACTTGTGGATCATTGGAATTGAATTGAGAATCCACACATTAACCAAAAACCTACGAACACCTGATCTTCAACAAAGAGACCCAAAGTATTCAATTGAAAAAAGGTAGTATATTTAACAAATAGTGTTGGCATAGCTGGTTGGTAATGTTTAGAAAAATGCAAGTAGATCCAAGCCTGTCACCCTGCACAAAAGTAAAATCTAAGTGGCTCAAAAACCTCAACATAAACCCAGTCACTCTGAACTTGATAGAATAGAAAATGGGAATTTCGCTCCAAAGAATTGGCACAGGCGACCACTTCTTAAATATAACACCAGTGGCACACACATAAGAACAATAATCAATAAGTGGTACCTGCTGAAACTGAGAAACTTCTGTAAAGGCAAGAACACTGTCAATAGGACAAAATGACAGCCTGCAGAATGGGAAAAGATTTTCAGCAACCCCACAAGTGATAGAGGACTGATTTCTAAAATTTATAAAGAACTCAAGAAACTAGAGCCCAAAACATTCAATAACCCAATCAAAAAGTGGGATTCATCTCTAAAAAGGAAATTCTCAGCAGAAGATTATAAATGGCTGAAAGGCACTTGAAAAAGTGTTCAACATCTTTAGTCATTAGAAAAATGCACATCAAAATAACTTTGAGATACCTTATACTTGTCATATTAGCTAAAATAAAAGACACAGATGTCCTTCCACTGAAGAATGGATTAACAAACTGTAGTTCATCTACACAGTGTAGTACTACTCAGCAGTGCCAAAAAAAAAATGATATCCTAAATTTTGCAGGCAAATGATGGATTTGGAGAATATGCTTCTGAGCGAGGTATCACAAACCCAAAAGCATAAGCAGGTGATATATTCTCCTATTAGTGGACTGTAAATAAAAACCAAAGCACACTCAAGCTGCAAACCACAGCCACTGAACAACTTGGGATCTGAGGCATCTTGGACTTGCACCTTGGATTCCATTCCCTCTAGAAGAACACCTGACACAGTGTTGATGTTATGATCAGAAATGCTGATTTGCCTGGAGTGGATGGTGAACTAAGCCACCTGGAGCCCTTGGGACCTCCTGCCCTTGCTGGGGACTAAATACGAAAATGGAGAGAAGAGAGAGTGACTGGGAGGGGTAGGAGTGGGAAGGGAGTTTGATACATGGATAAAAAAATAAAACTTTATTCAAAAATAAGTAAAAAATCAATAAAATGAAACAAAATGCAGTGTGCAATACAATCACAATCAAAATTACAATTACTTGATTAGTAGTAAAAAAATATTATTAAAATTTATGTAGAGAAACAAAGTAACCCTAAGTAGAAAGACCCTGCTGAAATCATTACCGTACCTGAACTCAAACTACACTATAAATCCATAAAAGCTTCTGTAAGGCAAGGAACACCATCAACAGGACAAAACAGCAGCCTATGCAATGTAAAACAATTTTCTCCAACGCCACATCTCATAGATGTCTAATATCCAAAATATATAATGAACTCAACAAACTAGATATTAAAAAATAATACCATTAATAATGGAATACAGAGAATTCTGAATGTACAAATCTGAAATGTCTGAGAAACACTTAAGGAAACATTCAACTCCTTAGGCACCAAAGAAATGCAAATCAAATTACTTTCAGATTTCATCTTACATCCATCAGAATAGCTAAGATTAATAACACAAATGACAGTTCATGCTGGCAAGGATATGTAGCAAGGGGAACACTCCTACATTACTGGTGGGAGGAAATACTTGTACAAACACTATGGGAATCACTTCCTCAGAAAATGAGAATCAAGATACCTCAAGACCTAGCAATACCATTCTTAGATATATGCTAAAATAATACTCTATCCTACCATAAGGACACTTAATCAGCTTTATTCTTTATAATTTTTCATAATAGCCACACTGGACACAGTTACAATGTCTGTCAACTGAAGAGTGTATATAATAAAGAACATGTGGATCATTTATATAACAGAGTATTCCTCAGCTGCTTAAAAAATTGACATTATGAAATTTGCAAACAAAAGGATGGAACTAGGAAATAAATCATCCTGTATGAGATAACTTAGACCCAGAAAGACAAATATGGTATGTATTCACTTATAAGTAGTTATGAGTTATTTAATTAAATGATAATCAAGCTACAATCCACAGACCGAGAAGAGGTTAAAGAGAAAGGCAATAGCGAAGAAGTATAGATCTCCCTGGGAAATAAATAAGATTTTGTAGGTGAACTAGGGTTGAATGGACACTGAAGCAGGAAGGATTATTTGAGAGTGGATAGAGGGAGAGACAGATGGAATCTCTGCACATTTTGGAGAGCAATGAGAAAACCTTTTTCAGTAGAATCTTCCTGCTATGTATGAAAGGGACCCTAGTAAGGACTCTTAAGAAGTGGAGGAGACAGTGTCTAAACTGGTCACATTTTGTATCCAGGCAAGGCTTCCACTGCTGTGACTGGATTATATTTCATAGGTGTTCATCGAGGAGGTTCCATGGAGATCCATAAATAACCAGGCTGATACTAGGACAGAATGTTGTCTGAAACTTGACAGTGTGGCCCCATCACAGATGAGAGCTTCCACATAGCTCACTGAAAATACAGAGATCAAACTAGTGTGATCTTCCACTTTTCCCCACTATGTTCTAGTCTCTTTGGTGCTAGAAGGTACTCTGCAGAAAGAAAAAAAAAAAACCTAGATACCGACCCACAAAACCCTCACCTACAATCTGCACTGCCAATATTATATGTCAGTCAACGGTGCCACAGAACTTATGGGAATGACCAACCAATGTTTGCTTTAACTTGAGACCCACACCACGAAAGGAAGCACATGCACTACTCTACCCGGGTGGCCAGGATCTTGAAACTGGATAGCCTCTAGAACAACAGTTAAAAAAAAAAAGAACTGTCCAAAACAATAATTAAATGATTCCTAATGAGATTCTGCTATATTTATGGTACCTGCTTGTCTAGTTGTCATCAGAGAGGATTCATCTGGCAGCAGAAAAGAGAAGGGACCTAAGTAAGCTTGGCATTTTTTGTGGGACTGCTAAGAATGGGAGCAAATGTGTGTCTGACTCGTTCACCTGCTCTTGAGACTATTTTCCTCCTGTTACGTTGCCTTGTGCAGCCTTGATGGGAAGGCTTTGGACATGTCCTGCTGTATCTTGTTTTGTCCTGTTCTTCTGTGGTCTTGTGGAGATATGTTCTCTTCTGAAAATGAAAAGATGGGGAGTACATCTGCGGGAGAAGGGAGATGGGTGGATAGGAGCATCAGAGGTTGGGGAAACTGTAGTTGGAATGTATTTTTGAGGATGAAATTATTTTCAATAATAAAAAATTAAAACTAACCTCTAACAAAGGCATTAAAAAATATAAAACATCATTGTATTTATAAAAAAGCTAATGCATTTCCTATTGTGCACCTCCTGCTACATGTCTGCTTTTGACAACCATATGCTCTTTTTGATGTTTTATATTCTGAATATTAGTGGATGCTGAACAAGTCATTTGAAACTTAAAATCCACTAATTGTTTGTATGTTAGAAAGAATATTCCTTAAAATGTCTCCCAGGTGTAGATGTTCATTGATCCATTAGCTTACCTTATGGCCATGCCTCTGTTCAATATTCATCATTACAGAAAAAAAAATACACTGCTAGTTTATTTCAGCTGGTAAAATCAGCAGATGCTGAGATTGTTAGAACTCACAAAGGCTTTCATGCATACATTTTAGATCAACTGAATGCTTTTGACTGGAATATATGTATACAATGGTATTTCCACTCTTTATACTCACCTGTTATAAATCTTCAAAGAATTCACATTTTTGGTCTATTACTTCAGTGCTTCAAAATGGCCTCCTTTATGTGCTTTTCTTTTATCTACTTCTCAGAACAAAAATTTTAAGAGAAGCATCAAAGATTGGCAGAAGTTTGAAATCATTCTGGGATAGTACCATGTGAGAAGAGGAAACTTTTTTTGACTTGCCTTTTAGGGTTTCTGTTTTATCAGCAACCATTATTTCTAAATCCTAGTTACAATCATAGTTATTCAGATGCATGGGGTTATATATTTTGTAGAAATAACCAACTTGAAAAATTGCTAATTTTTATGCAAATAATATGCACAATATACTTCATTCTCTAAAGATTAGTCTGTTTCTTTTTATGGTGCTAAAGATAAAATCCAGTGAATTGTATATACTTAAAATTTCTTTGAATTTTGGAAAACTGATATAAATAGAATTTGAAAGCTACTTGGGAAAGAACTTGGTTCCTATCACTCAGCACACATCTTGAGATGATAAAGACATGTTGGTGTGTGCAAATGATTGCAAATCAGTTATTTATGTATATTATATTTTCATGTATATTCATTTGTGAGTGTTTTTAAAGATTTATTTATTTATTATGTATTTAGTATACAGAAGAGGGTACCAGATGTCATCATAGATGGTTGTGAGCTACCATGTGGTTGCTGGGAGTTGAACTCAGGACCTCTGGAAGAACAGTCAGTGCTCTTAACCTCTGAGCCATCTCGCCAGCCCATGTATATTCATTTGTATTATGATGAAAATGCAGGTATTTTTGGGGGGAGGTTTTAAATACTCCAAGTGAAGTTACCAGGAATATATACACAGAGATCATTGAAATTTCATATAATTTTATGTTATCTGATGTAATTCAGAAGCATTAACTAGTAAATTATATCATAGATAAAATTTTGATCAATTTTTTCTTTCCAGTCATCATATGAATCCATTGCAGTGATGACCTCTGCACCATAGAACTAATGAGTAAAGAATGGCAAAGTATCTAAACTTTTTGGTAAGAAATTCGCATGTCACAGGGTGAAAATTCATCCAATTAATACTTAAATAATGGCACTACCAGAGACACTGCCCAGCATTTCCAGTGATTTTTTTTTAGGTGTCAGTAGCACAAATATACTCTTTTGAGAAACTGATGAATCTTCCAAAAAATTTACAGACTATGGCTTTTGAAATTTATTTTTACAACTTTTTCAGATCAACAATTTAATTCTAGAAAGAATTTTTACCTATTACTAATCTTTTTTATTGTAACTTCAACACTAATAATAAACTATGTGATCTGTGTTAGCCATGTCTAGCTTTGTTTCATTTGATATGTGAGGTAATTAATTATAATTATGGTCTGTTTAACCCCATTTTACATCAAATATGTATGTTCTATACATAATAGCTATAAGTTGATGCTTGAAAGCACACAACAAAACAATAACTTTTACAAATGCTTATGTATCTTTTCTTTCCCAGTCTGAACCAGTCTATTCATAAGAGTCTAAGATCCACTGAGCCTGGAGGATAATAGAAGTGTGTGAACTTTAGATATAACCCAAAAATATATAGTTGTATCATTAAATTCTGTTTCTGGAATGTCTTTGAGGGACATAGCAATGATACCAGTAGGCTGAAATTAGAGAATTACACATACTTAGTTACTCATCCTGATTCAAATAAGAAATTTCAGATTTCATTGGGATAATGCTGGTAATGTAAATATTTGTCCCGCCTATGGGTTTAATAAAAAGCTGATTGGCCAAAGGCAAACAGGAAGTGTGCGCGGGGCTACCAGGCTAAGAAAACCTGGGAACATCTCAGAACAGAGACAAAGGCCAGAGAGATGCCATAGAGTGGGCCAGAGACATGACAAGACAATGGCAGCAGACACAGAGGAAAAGCAGCTGAAATGCTGCTATGAGAAAAGGTACTAAGCTGCATAGCGGAACAAGATGGGTTAGATTGAGAGCAAGCACTAGCAAATTATATCTCTGGGTCCTAGGTCAATCACCATAAAAAGAGTATATGCCTGTATGTGATTATTTGAGGCTAAGCAGGGCCGAGAGTGAGCCGGAAAAGTCTAGGCCAGAACCGTTCACAACATGAGATTTTTATACTTATGTATTAGCTGTGGTCAATTGTGTAAATATAATATCAGGAAATTCGACAGTAATTACTTGCCAAGGAAAGTTGGGCAAGAGATCACAAGTTTGGGCAAATCAGTACAAGCTGAAAGATAGAAGTCATTATGTGATCTTCCACCAGATAATGAGAATTTCACTAATAATGTATATAGGACCTTGCTACTATTTCTATTTTTCCTCAGCTATTCTTACCATTATGCAGTTAACCAGTGAGCTAAGTGACTGTGATGCTCAGGATGGAGGTTTTATGTGGGATCAGCTACCTATCTTGCTCCTAAGAATTTCTTGCTCCTAAGAATTTCTGCCTTAAGATCCAAAATAGTGACCAATCCAAAAGCAGAAGAAGCAAAACTAAATTCAGACAAGGATTTGGATGAGAAATGTTTCACCTAGGCTCATATTTTTGAGTACTAGTTCTCTAGTTGATGATGGTATTTTTAAAGTTATGCAGAATTTAGCAGGTAGAGTCTTGCTTGAGGAAGTTGGTAATGGGTGGCATATTTTGAATGTGTATAACATAGGTCTATTTTCTGTTTTTTCTTTCTAATTCTGGAATAAAAATATGAAGTTAGCAAATTATATTCTTGTTCCTGAAACTATCCTTTTCCTGTCTGCTGCAGTCTTCCCAGACAAGATAGACTTTGTTATTCTAGAACCACATATTAAATAAGCTCTGTTTTCTTCTACATTGTATTTTTTAAATCATATTTTATCACAGCCACAGAAAAGTAACTAATACAGCTCCCATCTCCTGGATAAAAAGCCATCTCTCTCTATTTTATTATATTAGAAGATCACAAAGATCAATGTTTTTGTTTTTATGAAGTTATATGCAGTTATATACTGTTATATATTTATATTAGATATGTGTTTGTTGGAGTAGGTATGGCCTTGTTGAAGGAAGGATGTCACTGCAGAGACAGGCTTTGAGGTTTCATATAGGCACTATCCATACCCAGTGTCTCAGATCACTTCCTGTTGCCTGCTGATCAAGCTGTATCTCCTTGTACACTATCAGCTCCTTTTGCAGAGCCATGTCTGCCTGCATGCTGTTATGTTCTGCCATGATGATTATAGACTAACTCTCTGAAATTCTAAGCCAATCAATTAAATGTTTTCCTTTATAAGACTTACTGAGGTCATGGTGTATCATCACAGCAACAGAAACCCTAACTAAGTCAATATTATAATGCAAGATTTATTATGTCCAACATCAAAAATTTCTATAGTTTCTCAGTCTCAGTGCTGTTACTCAAAGTATTCTCTTACTTAAACCCTTTGTAAAGTTAAAAATAAAAACAAAGCAAAGTAAGAACATCCAAAATATAATGGAATAGACATTACATTACCATAACAGAGGGAAAATTTTTGACACAGTGAGGAAACACTGGACCAGAGTAAGACTGAAATTCAACAGAGCAAACAACAAATTCTCTATCTCCATTTCCAATGTCAAAGCTGCCTACCACATACATTTCTCTTTTTTATTTCCTGTGTTTATCTCTCCTTAGTAATGCTTCACTGCTCTGATATCTTCAATATCTTGCAACCCACTTTCACTTTCACAGCTTCATGTAATGAACTCATGGAACCTCCATGTCTCTCGGTGCCTTCTCAGAGGAACACATCTGGCTCAAGCTGCTTGGTCTATGAAGCCAAGTAGGCAGGACACATGACCTCTCCACTCTTGTGTCTATCGTGCTTTTAAAGGCAAAGCCAAGTTAAATTCCTCTGCTAGCCTGAGACAGAGCTTGCCTCACCCCAAGTGAAACACATTAACAGAAATATTTTAACTCTGTTGCTCTCTAGGAGCAGGAAATGACTTAAGCTTTTTTACGTAAATTGGAAGATTATGGGGCTGTAGTTTTGTCTTGAGGGCACTCATTATTCCAGTGCAGAGAAGTATTCTAAATAATGGCAGCGTCCTTAAAAATTGCAGATTCTCTTCTAATACTCATACCTTGGCTGCAACATTAAGATTCCTAGACTTCCTCTTTTCTCCAAATTGCATTTTTTATATTTCTTTCTACCCTTTATCATTAAAGACCTGTATAAGCTTTCTCAATAATAGCTATGCCACAGACTTAGCATGTTGTAGTCATGAAATTTCTTTCCCAAAAGAAATTAATCTATTATTATTTTTTATTTAACCTCAGGCAAGTTCACAGCACATGGGCAGATTCATGGCCAAAATATCATACAGATGGCCTCTAGCACAGTTGCTAATATATTTCCCTCTTATAGTTCTTGAATTGGGCCTCCACAGTCTGCATGGCTCTCAGAAATACTGTTTTACAGGCTTCTTCTAGACCTTCTCAGTAAACTGTGCTTATAATATTCAATCACTTTCTAGTCCATTATCCCAAAGTCTTTCACATTCATTCCAAAATAAAAATAATCAGGTTCTGCATGTTAATATCCCTCTTTCTGGTTCCAACTACTGAATTATTTGCTGTTATATGGCACTAAAACAAAGACAACTTATAAAGAAAATAGTTATTTTGAGTTTAAAATGTCAGAGGAATGAGAATCTGATCAGAAATCAGCCAATAAGCAGTAAGAGCAGGAAACTGCCAGATCTTTGAATGCAAACAGAAACCAAGAGGTAAACTGAATGTTGTTCAAGACTACAAAGATATAAACCACAACTCTAGTGATGTACTTTCTCTTATAATGTTCTGTATCACATACTTTCTACAACTTCCCAAAACAGTATCATTAACTTGAGACTAAGTATTCCAATATCTGAACAATGGGGAATAACCACTTTAGAGGGCTGTTGTGCTCTGAATGGGCTGATGAGTACTGATTATCAAGGGAGCATTTAGCTAGCTTTAGCAGTGAAAGCTAGGAAGAATATTGAAATAGAAAATACCTTCATTATATTTCTTGATTAAGAGCAATGGGAACATTTTTCAGTAATTGTCAACAAAAATAGTACAACACCAATCCTGAGAACAATTAGTGGTAACACTCTACTCAGTTTATGATTTGTGTCATCACACTAGGCCAAGATCTCTGGTGCTTACTGAAGATAGAACATAAAGGATCAGTAAGGATAGTGGAAGAAATTATTTGCAAATACTATTTTTACAAGAACAACTTTGTGACATTTAGAAAGATTCAGTCTGTATTTACATGAGAATTTTTTATTTTGTAGAAAGAGACATTTATATTTGTATCTATCACCAACATTCCTTTTCATATTATATATGGTATTTGTTACATATTTTACATTAATGTACATAGGAGGTCTTTGGCTAAGAAAAAGCTTAAAAAATTCAGTGTAAGAAATTCCATGTTATATGCTTTCCTAGTACATATAAAAGCATGCATAGCTCAAAACTCAAGGATATTTAGAGGTTACTTTAAGCATATTAAACACAAGTGAAAAGAATAATCTGTAATATGGAAAAAGCCAATTTGCATAAAATTTCCTCCATCACTTGTGAATATAAATTTATTAGCTAAATTAATATTATCAATTATTCCAAACCCTAGCTTCTTTGATTTTGGTAATGTTGTTTTTTAACAATATTAGGTCATTGGCGATCCTGTGATTGAAAACCTATAAAATATAATCAAAAGTGAAAATGAGCGAAGTACAGTGAAGGATATTTTGAGATATAGATTTGGTTTTCCCTTTTTTTTATATTTACCTGGTTGTCACACACACACACAGATATGCACATACATACATAAGAAATAAATTCCTTATACTTCAAAGGCTAAACTTCCTGTGTTATAATGATTGAATTGTGAATTATTTAGAAATTAATAATTTATATCATAAATAATTTGAAAACCTGTTGCATGTAAGAACTTATCTTCACAGCTACTCCTACTGTCTCATTTTCCTCTTCACTTTTGAACCTAGGTATAGCTGACACCAAAAGTTTCAAAAGAAATGAAGCAAGAGTTTGGCTGCTGCTGAATCTTGAAGAAAACTGTAGTTTTAATTTTTTTTTAATTTAAAATTAGATTACAGGGCTTTAGTAGCTACTCACTTATTTCAACTGAGATTGATAAGCACTGAAATCCATGTTTTTCCTCATAGCTGCCTAAGGTGACAACACTAAGTACTGTCAATATGACCTTCTTTAGATAGTCAGTTCTTAGAAGAATGTGCTTTTTGTCAGACAATCTCACATACCAGTTTGCACCCATCAAGAGTTAAAAACTGTATTTGAAAACAACCAAAGCAGCATTTATATGACACTTTAATAGTCTCAAAAAGTTGATATGTTTTCATAAAGCAGTGGACCTTTCTGTTTCTATTAGAAGCAAAGGAAAATTTCTCAGAAAAACCCACCAATGAATGATATGTGATCCTGGACTCAGTAAGGATGCCTCCTACCTTGAAACACCAGTCTCCATCATTGAATTACTCAAGTTCCCAATAGAATCAGTTTGATGTTAAGAACTAATGAGATATTTGATATTTTAGTATTTGATAAAATAAAAGCTCAAATTTAGCTTAAATTTAATCAATAAATCATTCAATAGAAAAGTTTTGAAATTTTTGTCAACAGCAAGGTGCATTATAAGGTCTCCCTTGTGCATGTGTCTACAATGACAGAACCAATAACTGTGACTTTTGTCTATGTGCTTGATACCATAAAGTACTTTTCATTATTTGATTAAAATTGTTCTATAACTGCAGGGTCAGAGACAGCCATTTAAATATCCTGTTCAAATCATAATTAACTTCATGCTAATGCCCATGTTTTTTGAAGACACTTCCCATTAGCAAGCCTTTATGATTTCCCAGTACAGTTGACATTGGTTTAATTCTTATGAAGTCCAAAACAATAATATCTTAGACATCTTCCCAGTAAAATAAACAGTGTAAAACAATTTATCTTGACTTGAGCTATCATCTACTTTCAAAACAATTAATCAGCTCCACAAGCACAGATGGATTTTAAATTTTAAAAGAGGGAATTAAAAGTAGTGTATGTTAATATTATTATCTCTGCCCTTGTGGCAACCCCTGAAAGCTAATCAGGGTGGAAACTCCACACTTGAGGCTTTGCCTAGAAGGAACTAACAGGAATCACCCACTGCTGTTCTGACATTTACAGGGCATTGCTAAGCAGCGGACTCACCCTGCAACCTTGCTGAAAGCCATACATACACTTTACAGTTTTAATTTTAGCTAACCAGAAGACAAGCAGATATGCCAGAATGAAAACAAATTTTCTTTTATTAAAAAAAAAGCAATCCCTCATGCTTACAAACTGTAAAGGCAGGCCCAAGGTGGAAAAGATCATACAGGTTTACTGAGAAGCTCAAAACTATTCAAGATTTAGTTTACAGAAAAAAGTAAGGTAAGTATATTGCAAAATAAAGGAAAATTATCATGGATGCAGCTATCTGCATACTTCATTATGTCCTGGGTGTGTGTGTGTGTGCATGTGAGTGCATGTGAGTGCTTGTGAGTGCATGTGTGCAAGTGGGTATGTATGGGTAATATTAAATATTGCATTTGGTATACTGAAAAAAAGACATGTTTAAAACCTTTGGCTATGAAACTAATTCCTACGTGGTTTTAGTTTTGTTTAGTTTTGTTTTTGACCCAGTGAAAGTAAAAACAAAAAACAAAACAAACCAAAAAAAAAAAAAAAACCAAGAAAAATGAAATAGTTTTGCCAAAAGGAGCAGATGTTTCTGTTGTCTATTTTGTACTCCCTCAGCATATTTGAGAATTCTAAATATAAATGTTCAAACAGACAGAGTGCAAACACACAGGAAATTGGAGGGGTGTGAGAATTTGTCTAGACGATTTAATCTGATTCACAACTTTTCACATGAATCAAATACCAGACACACTGGGAGAAAAAACTGCTGTGGCCATATTAACATCATGTGTATGACATACATCCTGAAAATAAACCAAATTCTAAGAACTAGCTTGTTTTTAGGATTAGTTCTCATCATCTTTAGACTAACCAGGTACAACTTGCAAAGATAAATATACTTAGTGGATTCTATCTGATCCTTTTAGCATCCATCTATAAAATGTTTAATGTGCCACATATGGAACTTGCTAAAAGTCAGACATATTTAGTATAATATTCTCTCAGAAGAGGAGCCAGGCTAAGCCTCTTCATGGCATTCTATTGAGAATATATTTGTCTACTCAGAAGTCTCACTGGTTAGTAATCCAAGCATTAAAATTAGTGTGTTGTCAGAACTAAAGCAAGTTCTGTATCTTGAAACAGACTTGGTAACCACAGTTTCATCTGATGAGCTTATTTCTTCTCTATAGAGAATATATAATTCTAAACTAAATTATTGTGTAAAAAATTATTACAATTATAAAAAAATGATTGAATTCAACACTTTTAAAACCAAAAGCTCAATTTTTGTGTGAAACAAACAATTATGCTGCTTTTTAAAGCATTTAATACCATTCTGTAAATTTACTTAATATATATTTGAAGTTATATGTTGTAATTTCTGGAATATTCTTCAAAAACTTATTATATTCTTTGTGAAATTTTAAGAACTCACTACCTCATCTACGTAGCTGTTAGGTTGAACCTAACCTTGTTTGTCTTGCCTTGCAGTGTTAAATTAGCCTTTATAAAAAAATTACTGATTCTCTAGCTGCTGTTCTGTGACTGTTGAAAATAACTTACTCCCAGCCTTGTCTAAGGAGAATTGTGGTTAAAAAACTAACTTAGCAATACAATTGTCCATTTCTAGTCTCAGGAACACAGGAAACCCTCCATCAATAAAAATTGATCTACTTACAAAAAATGTGAATGTGATCACTTGTGAGATTAGAGGTGTCAGATACTAAAAGTAAGTTCATTCATAGTCAATGCATTTTATCCATGTGACTACAGAATACCTTGTTACAAATCATAATGGGTGTATTTAGCAATGGCAGCTCAATTCCTTAAGTAAAGAGTTAGAGTCACTAGCAAACAAAGGACAAAATATAAACCCTTGAAAGTTCTACATGATTTGGCAAGATAGTAAATGAAGAACATTCCCACATCATGTTGAAAAAGGTATAGATCAGTGTCAAACCATCATCTTGCAGTGTGTAATCTACCCAGGACTCCTCCCCTTTAATTTACCAGAGTGACTCTGTAAAATAAAATGAATAGTTTTTGATGGCTGTGCTCACCAGTAAATTTGCAAATAGTGCATTCTAATTTTTGTGCCAGATGTGGCATCATATCTAAAACAGATTAACTAAGACTCTGCTATGTGCATCAATAGATCTGGCCAATTTATTTTAATCAATAGGCTTACAAAATAAACAACAGCAGGTCATAATTACAAAGAATGGACATGACTGTATATTTCCTGTCTTGATCTGGGACTGTGTTAATCCTGTTTCTGCTCTGACATCTGGACATTCAAGGAATATCTTATTAGTCCACATTGTTTATGCCAAGTTAATTGGACCCAAATGGCAAAAAAAAAAAAAAGAACGTAAACCAGATCACCATTTAAGCTCAGATTCACACTGGAGAACAGAGCAGTCATTGACCTACTAAATAGGGGAACATTTTAGCAGGTCTAGTATGCTATGGATTGCCTTTACATCTTTCTAACTTAAAAAAATTGCTTTCTACTACCAACTACTGATGACACTTGGCAGCAGTCTTCACATTGTATGAATAAACCATTCCATATTTGCAAATCCCACATTCCATTTTCCTAAAGTTTTAATCCCCAAATTTGAGTCGGCCTGAAGAATGAGGATGAGATATGGAATAGAAGACATCCTGCAACATTTCTAACTTGTCACCAAGTAGCATTGGCAAATAGGACAGGACAGACTAGTTAGCGCTATAGGACTGTCTAGTCATGGAAGTAAATGGCATAATGTCATAATTCCATGAAAACCCCTGGAAACTGTCTGGGAAAAAGTAACTAATCACTGTACAGACTTTCTGGCTCTAAAGAGAGATTGTATTGTAAGGAAGACACTCATAACTGTCTCAAAGAGAAATCCTTGAAGGGAAGAAAACAGAATAACTCATGTATAGCTGTTACTCTACAAATTCAGGATTGATTTAGCACTGGATTAATGATATTAGATACATTTAGAAATAGTGTGAGGAAGATGCGTACTTCAGTTAAGACAAATATATATACACTTGCTTTAGGGAGTAGACACAGAAGCAGTTGCTTCAATTGTAAGTGGTAAGCCACGTGTACAGGTCTTGGTTTCTAATAAGACCATCCAATGACATAAAATAAGGCAGTTTTGGAGAAATTGCTGATTAATAGAGCCCTGGACAAGAAATAAAAATTGTGATTTAGAACATCGTTTTATATCCAAAACAACACAATACTCAAAACTAAAATAACATTGATGAAGAATTCTAAAATGGAGCAAAATTATAAAAGGGACCAAGTGAAAAGAAAGTATCGATGGGAATAGTTGTAATAAACCCATCAACAAAATAATTTTGATCCAAGTATAAGATAAATATTCACAATTTTCAATGGCTACAAATAAATTAATTATAAAAAATAGATCACCTGTGTTGAAAGCTCAAATAATTTCTGTAATAAAGTAATCTCTGGGACAAGGCTACATACTCCTACATAACTGTTAAAAACACATAATGTGTTCCTTCCAAACATAGTATTTAGAATTGAACAGAAGATTTGAAGACAAGCTAGTAAATATTTGCAAAGTCTGATGAACGCTATCTCTGATCAAGGTTAACATCAACATATCAGTTTGTATTTGTCACATACACTGTTAACAAGACACCAAAATGACATTTGACTTCTGCTGATTGTTAAGAGATAGTATGCAAGATCTGTCTACTCATGAGAAAAAATAGGAAAAGAATGCAAATTCAGAGATATTCACCAGAAATCTGACCATGATTTATGAATCTTGTCAAAGACATCAAAAAAAAAGTCTCTGACACTGTAACATTCTGCACAGAGTGGAGTAGATGAGGCACTCAGTGATGTGTGTTGAGCTGCACTGCAAGATACTGGAACAAAAAAAGGGCACTTGGAAAGGTTGAATAAATAATGGATTTTGAGAATTAATGTATCTTTTCTGGCTCATAAATTGTTATAGATACTAGTCTAAGATTTTAATTATCAGGAAAATGAGTCTAAGGCATGTGAGAAAGCCCTACATTACCTATGTTTCTAGTAAATGTAAAATTTGGTCACAATTATTCTTTTTAATTTTACTTTCTTAAGGGCTGTTGAGCCTAGGTAGAGCTGGGATATCAGACATGTATGGTATGCAAAGTCATAAAATGTGGAAACAGGTATATCTATCTAGATTCAGGTACAGAGTCCAGAGCACAGTACTGCAGATTGGAAGCAGGAGATTTCAAGGTGTTCCAACATGTTCAGAGAGAATGCATAGCTTGCTCCAGTGGGTGGTCAAGATCACTTTCCTGTCCATTCAAGCACTTTACCACATATCTGTGTCATATGACTCTTTAGAAAACACCAACTGGCTTGGGAATACAAAGAAAACAACAACAGCCTAGCACCTCTACATCATTGGCTACTAACAGCCCTAGAACTGAAGAAAATAATAAGCAGCTCACTAAGTTCACAGAGCTCAAAACATGGCTGTGTTTACCTGGGACTAGGGAAGCTGAAATAAAAAGATATACAACCAGACAATGTAAAATGAGCCATCTGGCTATTTAATTTGGACAAGGTGAGTGCATATTTGTACTACATATTTTTGTCTATGAGAAAATATTTACAGACTCAGTGAGCAAAGTGTTTCTCATGTGAAAACATGAGGTTTTGTGTTCCAATTTCTAGCACCAACATGAGAGCTAAGAAGGGTAGTATGTCTCTGTAATATCAGTTCTGGGGACCAAAAATGTGCAGATGAGAACATCACTGGAATTTGCTGACCAGCCAGTCTAATCATTCTGTAAGAGTAAGGTTCAGTTGGAGACTCAAAATAATAAAATACTAATAAGGTGAAAAAAATAACAGAGTAGGAAATCTAACTTCAACATTATGTCTACATTTTCACTCAAAACTTCCCTAGAAAAAGTGGGAACTAGAATTCTAGGGAAAACATAGTTGAAGCAAACCTCATTTATTAGCTTCATTCCCTTCTCCATAGCTTTGCGTGTATGTTAACACTTTGCATAAATAACGCACAAGTAAAGTATGAAGCCTTGTCTTAACCCCTGTTCTATAATCCTTAGCTATAGTTAATTTACTCTTTAACAATATAATACATTTTTTTTTTTTTGGTGGAGAGCTGCATGTAGCCATGCCTTAAAGATGGTGCTGGCTTCTGCCCTCCACCTTCCACATGGTGAGTGCTCTCAGTGACAAACTATTGCATAATTCACTAGGCTGAGGATCTGGCTTGCTTTCGAGTATCTGGACCTATAGGTAGTGCCCACGTGGCATACTGGGGTTGGCTGCCCAGAGGCTATTTAGGCTGTGGGCAGGTTTTCCCCAGAAGCAGAATGAGAGATAACATGTAGCAAGTCAGTCAGTCCCCATCATAAGTAAGTAAGTCAGAAACCAAGGTTCCTGAATAAAACTGCTAAAAGAAGAGCTGGGTGTCACGTCTTCCTTGCTGGCGAGGTGTGCGCTCAACAAATGGTGGCCTCTGATGGGGATTTTACTCTCAACGAAGGCTCAGAACTTTCAGTGGTCAGGGGGTGCACCGGGAAAGTCCTCAGGTAAATTGAGGATCTGTGAAAAGAGCGGAGAGTAATTTGCTCTACTCAGTAAAGAGAGAGTGGGATAAGATTCACTGACAAGTGAATTAAACGTAAAAGTAAAAACAGTTTTATTGCAAAAGGCATAATTTTAAACATGGGTACTTCTTCTTTGCACCCATTTTTTTTTTTTTTTTGGCTCTTAAGGAGCTACTTCATTGCATTTCTTGAGCCTGGGAGCGGGCTCCTTTGCCATATTGAAAAGTGGCCAAGAGGGGCGGAGTCAGCAATTAAAGTGGTACAACCTTTTAAAAGCTCTTTGCATTAAGAAATGATTAAGGATTCTCAATAAAACAGATTTAGACTCTCAAAACCCCTAAATGGGGAAGGAAATAAAGGATAAAAGCCACGTAAAGATGGCAGATAAACAGAGAGTCTGGATAAGGGTTATTGTATTTACTTTTAATTTTTTGACTTTTGGTGAGCTAATTGCAGAGAGAAAATTGATTGCTAAGGCTGCTAAGTTAAAGAAATACATTTACTTTGAAGATATCCTGACTTTGAAATTGGTTTATAAGAATATGTTGCTTGGGAAAGGAGTTTCTGCTTTTGTCTCCATGGAGGATCAAGGCCTGTGGATTGGTTCTGGGTGGTGTGGTTCCATTTGCTGAGGCCACCTGAAGCTGATAGGAGGCTGTCTTGATTAGCACTGCAGTGAGGCAGTGGTGTATGGACAGGCCATCTTAAAGTTTTTCTGAGTCTGCTCTGCTTGCTAGTGTGGCTCCCCTGCCATAAAAAAAAGAATGAAAAGGAGGATCCAGATAGAGAAGAATGCTGCAGATTCCCAGCATGTCAAGCCACGCCTTCGGCTCCCCGTCCCTATGTGGAAGGTGGGAATGGCGGTTTAGGGCATGCTTTTAGCCTGGGGGCTGGAAGGCAGTCAGAACAGAGCTGCCCTTAGCTTACAAAGTGTTTCAGGATCCACAAGGAAATCGATACAAAGAGCCCTTAGATTTCAAAGTGATAAGATCTCTGGCTGAGTTAGTACGGACTTACGGGATCACGGCCTCATTCACTGTAGCCTAGGTGGAGGCTTTGAACAGGCACTGCATGACACCCAGTGATTGGAGTGGGCTTGCATGAACATGTTGCTTGGCCAGGGTCGATTTACTAATCAACAGACAGGCTACTCAGTTCAAGTTTATGAACAGATTAATAAGATTGGTATTAGGGCATGGAAGACCTTATCAAATAAGGATGAGGTGAGCAGTAACCTCACTAAGATTTTGCAGGGTCCCATGGAACCATTCTCAGACTTCGTCGCTTGCATGGTTGAGGCCGCAGGCAGAATTTTTGGGGACCCAGATGCGGTAATGCCTCTGATTAAGAAGCTTGTTTATGAGCAGTGTACCAAGGGGGCTGGAGAGATGGCTCAGAGGTTAAGAGCACTGACTGCTCTTCCAGAGGTCTTGAGTTCAATTCCCAGCAACCACATGGTGACTCACAGCCATCCTAAGTGAGAGCAGGTGAGCCTAAGTTGTTTACATTCCAGCCACCTTGGGAATTTCCACCTGTGTGCTCTCCCTTGGGTATATGTTTGAGCTTGAGGTGCTCAGTAAGCAGCATTCGGCATTCTCCCTGCACAAATGACCCAGCAGTCTTAAAGGTCTAGTCAGTGTGTCTTTAAATCTCCAGGCCCAGGAGGTCAATGTACTTTCAATAATCTTTCTGCCAGTGTGGCACAAGCCTTGGATGTACAAAAGGGCATTAATATTCAGCAAAAAAGAAGCCTTGATGGTGGTCAACCAGAGGATTAACCTGGTTCAAGAGCAAATTGACACCCTCTGGCAGATTGCCCAACTTGGCTGTGAGGATACAATATGGCAATTTTATCCATGCTGCAAACTTGTCTAAGCAATTGTCTAGTTATCTTTTAGGTAATTGGATGGGAGAATTCGACAACCTGATGGAGCATCTGAGGGTGGCTATCGTCACAGTGAACTCGACCCCGGTGGACGTCATGCCAGACTGGCAGCTTTGAAGCCATGAACCATCTTAAGGAGTGGGCGGGTCTAGGAGCCTTGACAGGTCTTCTGGCGTTAGCCTCCTTGGTATGTCTGTGGTGCATCTGCCTTATTAGGTTTTCTCAGTGTCGCAATGCAGTCATGATTATTCAAGCCTTTACAGCTGTTAAAGCAGCCCTTATGCTTGACTGGCTACCTTAAAGGATTAATTTTCCTAGGCGCAGGATGCGAGGCTTGAGCACTGCACTTGGGACCCGCAGAGACTTGGGCCCCAAGAAGAGCACGCCTGATTGCATGTGGGTTGATACTTTGGGTCCCACCTCTGTGAAAAAGGGTATCGGACGAGTCTAGTACTCATTGGTTGGATGACACCTGAGTGAGGATCAGTGCAATGTCCCTGGTCCACTCTACAGAGATCAGGCCTCTATTCTTGCCTGTTGCTATATATAAATAAGCAGGAACTGTGGAGAGCTGTGTGTAGCCATGCCTTAAAGATGGCGCTGGCTTCCACCCTCCACCTTCCACATGGTGAATGCTCTCAGTGACAAACTATCCCATAATTTGCTAGGCTGAGGATCTGGATTGCTTCCGCTGCCCAGAGGCTATTTAGGCTACAGGTGGGCTCTCCCAACAGAAGCAGAATGAGAGCAGAATGAGAGAGAACATGTAGCAAGTCAGTCAATCCCCGTCATAAGTAAGTAAGTCAGAAGTCAGAAATCAAGGCTCCTGAATAAAACTGCTGAAAGAAGAGCTGGGTGTCACATCTTCCTTGCTGGCAAGGTGGGCACGCTACATTTTTTTAGGTTGGCAGTTGGGTCATCTTACACACACACATCTAATCAGGTGCATCTTATAGTAAATGTGTGAGACATCAACTACAGTTTAGGAAATTAATTAAACAGAGTTTTTTTCATATGATTTCATTCCTAATAATTACAGCAGCTAGTTTTGAGCCCTAGTCCTATGCCATCTTAATCCTCTCATGCTACAATCACATAAAAATGTGATTATTAATCCAAGGTAAAGACAACAAGAGATTCTTTGTCTTGTAAGAGCCTGCTTCCAGACTCATTCATAAATGACAATTTTAATCTTTTAAAGAGTTACAATTCATACTCAGTTGTAATGAGATTAAAAATTATAGATAAATGACTATCTACAGAATATTTTGGCTCAGCAAATAAACATTGAAGAAAGGACAGTCTCATGAGAGTGAATAGAACAGCTAGCTATTCATTAATAAAAATGACAAAATAAATGTTCACCATAATGAAATAATCTCTTTTTTTTTCCTATTCTGTAATTAGAGTTACATAAATTCAAGAAATTATATTGCACTTCTTTTATGGTTAAGTCATATTTGATTTTAAAATTAATTTTGTACACAGAAGAAATAATACGATAAGATATGGTAGAAATCATACATACCAGTGCAAGTTGGTTAGAATACATTAGAACAGTTTGCTTTTAAAGAGAACATGTAGGATTCTTTTAATGGATAGAAGTTAACTGCAAATCCATCCATTTGCCGGCAAATTTTAGGATATCATTTTTTCTTACTGCTGAGTAGTACTCCATTGTGTAGATGTCCCACAGTTTGTTAATCCATTCTTCACTTGAGGGACATGAATTTGGAGGATATCTTCCTGATCGAGGTATCACAAACCCAGAAAGATAAGCAGGGGATGTATTCACTCATTAATGGACTCTAAACAAAAAGAACAAACAAACAAACAAGAAAAAAGCAAAGAATGCCCAAGTTGTAAACCACAACCACTGAACAGCTTGGGATCAGAAAGACCCTGGACTGACTCCTTGGATACAACTCCCCCTAGAGGAACACCTGACTCACTCTTGAGATTGGAGAAAACTAGATCTGCCAGGAGTGGAAACTGAACTAAGCAATATTGGGACAGTGGGACCATGGGATTGCCTGCCGCCTGCCTAGGGAGGGGATAAGGAGTTGTGGAGAAGAGAGAATGACCTGATGTGTTGGGAGGGGAAAGGGACCTTGAATAAGGATATACAATGATAGAAAGTATGACTTCTTTGTTAATAATAATAATAATAATAATAATAAAAGAAAAAAGAAAACAATTCCAATAATACACACACACAAAAGAATTTAACTGCATAATATTTAGATGCAGAAATTTTTATAAGCAAGAATATCATGGTATTCTGTAATTCAATAGTTATATAAATGAAATATATGAGTCACAATGTTTAAAAGTATTTTGCACACAAGAGCTGAACTTTAATGTTTATTTATAATAGAGAACAGTTACTCTTTTATTGAGAGAGACAGAGATAAACTGTAAAAAAAACAAATGTTTTGGCCCATTGCTTCTGGTTCCGCTCCCAGGACAGAGTGCTGTCTGCAGAATCCCAGCGCACTCTGGAGCAGGGGCAGGTAAACTCTGCCCCTGACCACATCCACAGCTCCTGCTGAGGGAATTTGCATGGCTCCCACCACGACCTCGAACTGAGGGAACCAACAACTGCAGGGGTCTCTGAAAGACAGAATCAGACCCTGACCAGAAAGGTGACAGGAAGCACACAAACCTGAGTCCCACAACTGACCAGGACCCATCTAATCATGAACCACTGAAGCCATGGGCAAACGTCAGTGCAAAAAATTACATAATAATACAAAGGACAAAATGGTAACTCCAGAAAAGAGTGGCGATCTTACAAATACAAGACCTGAACTGAGCAATGAAGAGGAAACAGAAGAAAGCAACACCAAAAATTCCTTTTTGATGATCATCAAAGCTCTCAAAGAAGATATGAAAAGAAGCCTTAAAGAAATAGAAGAAAATACAAACAAAAAATTGGAAGAGATGAACAAATCTGTGAAAGAAACATGCCAGGAACTAAAAGCTGAAATAAAAGCTGAAATAAAACCAATAAAAAAGGCGCAAAATGAGGCAAAAAATGGAAATAGAAAACCTGAAGAAAAAAGCTGGAACTACAGATACAAGCATAACAAACAGAGTTCAAGAGATGGAAGATAGAATCTCTGAAGTGGAAGACTCAGTAGCTCAAATAGATATATCAATCAAAGAAAATAGTAAAACTAAAAAAGCCATAACTCAAAATGTTCAGGAAATCTGGGACACCATGAAAAGACCTAATTTGAGAATAATAGGAATAGAAGAGGAAAAGAATATCAGCTCAAAGGCACAGATAATGTTTTCAATAAAATCATAGAAGAAAACTTTCCTAACCTGAAGAAGGAAATGCCTATAAAGATACAAGAAGCTTACAGAACACCAAATAGATATGATCCCCAAAAAAAGTCAGTGTGCCACATTATAATCAAGACACAAAACATACAGAACAAAGAAAAAATTTTAAGAGCTGCAAAAGAAAACGGCCAACTTACATATAAAGGCAGACCCATCAGAATAATGCCTGACTATTCAATGGAAACGATGAAAGCTAGAAGGGCTTGGTCAGAAGTTATACAGACACTAAAACAGCATGGATACCAAACTAGAATACTATACCCTGCAAAATTATCAATCACCATAGATAGAGTAAACAAGGTATTTCAGGACAAAGTCAGACTGAAAGAATATCTATCTACCAATCCAGCACTACAGAGAGTATTAGAGGGAAAACTACAACCTAAGGACCCCAGATACATCCACGAAATCACAAAAAATCAATAAGTCCACAGAAGAATACTCTAGAGAAAGGAAATACAAACAAGTTACCACCAAAAATGGCAGGAAATATGAATCAATGGTCACTAATTTCCCTTAATATCAATGGACTCAACTCTCCTATAAAACATCACACACTAACAAGATGGATACAACAACAAAAGCCATCCTTCTGTTGCCTACAAGAAACACACCTCAACTGCAAAGACAGACAAAGGCTTAGAATAAAGGGTTGGGAAAAGATTTTCCAGTCAAATGGTCCTAAGAAACAAGCAGGGGTTGCAATCCTAATATCTAACAAAGTAGACTTTAAGCTAAAAGCAATAAAAAGGGACCAAGAGGGTCACTACTTATTCATCACAGGAAAAATTGGTCAAGAGGAGATTTCAATCTTAAAT